>JAHKKF010538647.1:0-28657 GCA_019740295.1 Labeo calbasu
CTGTTTTCTGGTAATGTGTTAGACGTCCGGTTCATAATCCGCCATAAGGAAATAACGAGAAGAATATCGAAGTGCAGTAAACGGTAAAACAGTTTGCACTACAAACCAGTGTGTTCATAATTAAGATAATACATTAAAATAATATGGTAAGACACACCAGTTTGCAATATCAAGCCGCAAAACGAGCTTTTTGTGCAGCTAAAAATAGCTGGAAGTGGATGAGACCGGAAGCCAGACACAAAAAATTTACAAATGACTGCACCCATTCTTATGGGAAAAATAAGGTGGATATATTGTATTTCTTTTCTTACACTGCAACACACTGCATATTTACTACTGTAACCAACATATTTTGATACTCATACGGCACGATGGCTCCTGAAGACACTGCATAATAATCTAATAATAAATTATACTTCAGTTTTATAATTATTGGATATATAAAATAATAATTTCCAAAATTTAAAAATTCGGGTTTTTTTTTTTTTTTTTTGAAGCCCTTTTAAATGATGTTTCTTGTATGCTGTATGCTGCTTACATATGCGTCATAGAGAGGTCATGTTCATCCACGAGGGAAACCATAAACCACCAGTTGGAAACTTAAAGTACCACAATATGCAGTGACACAGGAGACGAATATGTGACGAAACAACAACTTCCTCCCGCTGTAATTAGGGACATCAATACTTGCACTCAAGTTGACAAATGTACCGTAATCTCATTGGTTACAGCATGATACCCAGAGGAAGCAACTTAATAGCTTTACTGTAAATAATTCCTCCTCTTGACTCACACACACTCTCAGTAATAGCACGTTTTCCAGTCTTCCTTATTGACTTAATTTACAGTAGTTTGTGTTTGTCGCTATTTACGGCAAGTAGGGGTTTATGCGAGCCGAAAGCACATTTATTTTTAATAGTTATTAAAATAATACTGTACTGGACATACATACATGCTATTTATACATAGGCTACATAAATTCATGAATGAACAGGGCTTTTAGAGGAATAATATTACGATGCTGTACGTAACGTAGGTGGCTAAATGAAAGACAAGCTAAAACGCGAATCATGATGCTGCAAGTTATGGGAATATTCAAACAAAACTAAACGAAGTAAGATGATGACATATATGCAGGCTACTATACTAATAGTAGGCTACTATTTCTGTATTATTATGCAAGTACATACATACCATATAGCTACATTTAAGCAAAGTTTCAGTAACCACAACTTTCAATAGCGTTTTCAAAAAACGTTTTAGTATCACAAAAGTTAGGCTTAAAATCTTGCGAACAGAAGTTGTCTGGTAACTATAGCAACAGTACCTTCCCGAGCGCTACAGAATGTGCATAAACGACACACAAGTAACTGTCACTGTTTATGACACTACATAGAGTGTTTAGACAAAACGCTTTAATTACATCTTATTTTATTTACATAAAAGTCTAACATAAAAATATATATAACAAGTCTGCAAGACGCTTACAGGTGATCGTGCACCTCTAAAATCACTTTAGAAAAACGTTCCCATAAGTCATTTCAAATATGAAACACATGGGGGCAGTATTGAGGTACAAAACGGACTGGAGGCGATAGGGAACCAAGGCGCGGATTCATTGTTCAACTAAATCACGCTCTGTGTACAGGATGAGTGAGTATACATACGAAGCGGTGACTTATAGTTTCGTCATATGACGTCAGAGTTCACTAATCGTAATCATGAATTCATTCATACCAAATCCATCGGCGGTGCACGACTCCAGACTTCGTCATCTGTGTACAGACAGGCAGGTAAATCCACCAGGGATCCAGTTTGCTCATATCATCACAAAATCACGTATTTTGTTTGACAAACAACTTTTTGCTTTAGCGAGTGTGACATAACACAAAACTAACGAGAGTTTAAATATTAAAGTTAGAAGTGGAATAGTATATCATTAAAAAAAAAATCAGACGCAGTAATTTCCGTTCACCAAAGAAAGGCCATGACGCATATGAGACTAAAATATACTAATATGTCTTTTATTGATTGTGTTTCTTAAAGAAAGAAAGATAAGTTTGAGTCAGTATTTAGCCCAAATATAGCGCAAGTTTAGTAAAAACAATGCGTGCGCTATTTTTAATCACAACGAAATTTCAGTACCCCAGTGCTGGACAGCGCTCAGCCCGTGACCCTGTGACAAATGTGGCGTTTTTGAACATGGCTCTTTTTGTTGTCGTGTCCACCCTCTATTGTCCCACCAGTGCTCAGTCCGACAGGGCGTAAGTGTCTGTTTGGAGTGACTGATGTGGTTTGGGACCTCGAGACAACCCACGGACCGGTGAGCCTAATTGGCAGTCACATTGTCATGTCAAGTTGAAAAAAAAAAAGTTGCAAATTGTCCTTTCTCCCGAAATTACGTTTAGAGGAAAGTTCCATTTGAGGTGTATGTGTGTGACTCGTTCATCGATGAGGAAGGAACTGTACTATTATATCCCGGGAGGAAGGGTTGATGACGTCTGTGGCATACTTAATGTGACTTATTGAAAAAAAGGCAAGACTCCCTATTCATGGATAAAAATCCGAGGTAATCGGAGCACAGCAGAAAAAGTTTTGTAAAAGGATATGTAGACAAACGAGCGCTGCTGATTTCACCGAGGTTTTGTTTGCAAAAGTGATTTTGTTTATATTGGTTATTGTATAAAAGTGCAGGGGTTGAACCGACGAGCACATAAGCAAAGGACGGTGGCGCTTCAGGGAAGAGGTGCTGTGAGGAAGATCTCTATCTCTCTCACACAATCACAGCCGCACCCGAGTCGCATCCAACAGCATTTCTATCTACCTACTCTGCAATAGGTAGGTTAAAATCCGGCAAAGACGTTTTTATTCGGTTTAAACCACGGAATTAGGATACGAAGACGCTCGGGCAACTGGATGTTCCTTTTCTAAAGATTATCTACCGGTTTTATCGTTTGCCTCATCGGGAGAAGGATTCTGTTGCGCATGCATGGCATTCTTTAAACTTTTCAAATTTCATCTTATGGGCGGGAAATACGAGTAAAATGTAAAAAATCGCTCCTGGTTTGCCTTTCTGGATTTCTATAGGCTTTCTTAACAAAAGTTCTTTGCGCATTACTTATATCGAATGTAATACAGCCCAACGCAGGCGTCCGATGAATTTGTAAATTTACCTGGACTGTATCGCGGCTACTCTCTAAATATTTTATATTTTTAAGTTATTTATTTAACTTTCTTGTATCTTTACAGCATGGCCAGATCTAGTAAAGCGACTTTAGCTTTGCTCATCTACGGAATCATGATGCACTACAGCGCCTACTGCACGCCTATTGGGATGACTTTTCCCAAGATGAGGTATGTATACGCTTTTCTCCTCAACGTTTTGGGTTTTCCTTTATGTCGAAACGTACAATATTCTGCGACGAGCTTTCATTTTCAGTCTAAATAGTCTAGGATTTAATCATCTTGTGTAGGCGCAGATAAAATTAATAAGGATTTGATCCTTATTTTTTGGCTACCAAATTTTATAGAGTGAAAAAAAGATTGGCTTTGTTGTATTATTCTGTAGACTTCAAACAGTAACAGCCCAACGAGATTTTCCCCCGAGTGTTTACGCAAGGCTACAGTGCAAGCGCAATGTGGGAGGGCGTTCGAATCGCTAAGAAGGAATTTCTCCATCGGGACAGGCAGATGCAGTGTAGCTTGTATGAAAATGGGAAACCAATGAATGTAACGGGTGGCCCGTAAGATGACGGTACAGTGGCGTCACTGTGCAAACCGAAGAAAAAACGAATGAGATGCTCAGTGCGGAACCTTTTGTTGTGTTAATTTACTGATGATTATAAGATTACAAAGTCAGTTATATTTGGTTAATCATACCTGGTACGTTTGACAAGTCACCATCAAATCTCATTGTTGAGCAAACAGCAAGTTTCATCTTAATTTTTATGCTTTAAAAAATAAACTCCGAAGAGACGTTTGGAAATAAGATTATTATTGTCCATTTTACCCTAAATAGATAACAAAGCAATAATACAGTTTATTTAAAATCAAATCGATGAATGAACCTGCTTCCAGCATGACGCATCTATCATCTCACTATGTATTTTAGCCTATTTATTTTTTTTTGCAAAACAACTGTATAATTTACTGTAGAATTATTTAGCGATTAATTCAAAACGCCGTTTTTAAATCTACATCATATTACTGTGGTGATTAAATTCTGATGTATTAAATGCGTCAATCATTTTTTTATTGCAGACTAGACAACGATGTATTTGACGAAGACGGAAACTCGTTAAGCGACCTGGCTTTTGGCACTGATCAAATTGCTATACGAAGTCCTCCATCTCTCACGGACGACCTATACACGCTATACTATCCGCCAGAGAAAAGGTACATTATTTCACATTACTTCGCTGTATGTCATATGAGAATCAATGTCATTACGTTTAGTTTCTGTTGTTCCGCTATGTCTGTTCCTTTTGTTTCCCAGCTTTTTTCCTTTGCTTTTTTTCTGTTATTGTTGCTGTTGATATTTGCATCAAGTGACTATTTAATATAGACAGGCAGACAGATAGACAGATAGATAGATAGATAGATAGATAGATAGATAGATAGATAGATAGATAGATAGATAGATAGAGCGACAGAGAGAGACGGATCGATTGACAGATTTACTAGGGGAATCGAAAGTAACACTATTAACGCGTTTAGCCGAGAGAAGAATACAACTAAATCAGGCTGATTACTTTGCAACAAACGTGTTCTGTGGCATTTCATCACTGATATTATGTGTTTGGCGTTTTATCTCAGAACGGAAAGGCATGCAGATGGATTTTTAGATAGAGCCTTGAGGGACATCCTGGTTCAGTTATCAGCACGAAAATATCTGCATTCTCTGATGGCAGTTCGCGTAGGGTAAGGGCATTTTTTAAGCGTTTACCTGCCGTCATCTTTGTTTTCCACCTTTTTATTTCAGTGGAGGTGATTTCTCGTTGTCCTGTCTTGACTTTCTCTTGTCTTTATTTTTTCCCGACTTCTTGTGTCTTTGTCTGTGGGCTCGCATGGGCGTGGAATTTCATGGGGAACTATTCGTAGATGAAACCCGATGAATTAAAAGTGATTGTTAATTGTATTGTCAGAGAAAAAAAAATGCCGAGACACAATGCGTCAGAATACATTTAAATTCCAACATGCATAATTTATGAGGCTTGTCTGCTGGATCTCCTTTCGATTTCTAATATAATTCGTTGTAATGCTAACGAAAAAAATGCTCAGGACAATTTAGTATTGAACAAAAAATATGTTTGGATTATCAGCAGCGTTTATGCTGTACTGAAACCTGTTAGCACATTTTCTGTGCCAGCCGGTAGCCTAATAATAGTTCATATATTTGCAGCGGAGGAAGCAGCGAGGAGGACGAATCGGAACCATTATCAAAAAGGCATTCGGATGGGATCTTCACCGACATTTACAGTCGCTACCGAAAACAGATGGCCGTCAAGAAGTATTTAGCAGCCGTCCTGGGAAGAAGGTACAGACAGAGAATTAAAAACAAAGGACGTCGATTTGCTTATTTGTAGCGCTGACAAAACTGCCCCCAACTGCCCCTCCATGTGTACATTCAGTCCTAAGATCAAAGTCATTCTGATATAACTGATTAATCAGTGGATCGCGCCTGTGTTCTTTAAACATGTATTTATGTATGAAGTAAAGCCATTAAAATGAATATTTTACTAATAACATTGTTTTTCTTTTTGTACAAAAGCACTTGAAACCGCACAGTTATACGTTGTGGACCAACCGTTCAGTTTCATGTATATAGCTATATATGTTAAAAACAAAAGAGAACAAAAAACCATCAGGAGTAAAAAAAAAAAAAAAAAAAAAAAAAATGAAGAAAAAAAATGTGCACCTTGAACGTTATGCGCCTGATATCTTTTCAAATTCATCATCATATGCAGAAAATAAATAGATTTTAAAAAGACAATCAAAGTTCTGAATGTTATACTTATTTTTGTAATCTGCTAAAAGAATAGAGTCTTATTTTATCCAAAGTCTGCCCAGGGATGTATCCAACATACTCTGTAAAGTACAGGGCTGCTGTTTCAACTGTTGTGACTCCCCCCTAAAAAGGGGGAGTGGGAGAGGGATATATAGTAGCTGGCACGATTCCCTCTTTCTTAGCCCACTCATTTGTGAACTGTACTTCAAATCACCTGTCTTCTCCAGATGGAATGTGACTGTCCTGCCTGTGTTTCTGACTGGAACCAGTATGCCTGACTGGAAAAAAATGACACTGGAGTAACTGTAGTATTGATATACATGTTTTTTTTTTTTTATCCTTGTTGGATTTTCTTTGTATTGTTTTTTCAATTCGTTTCCATCCCAGTGCATGGTATACGCATAATGTATACATGCATGTCCTTTGTTTCCCATCCATCCAATGTTTCCATGGTCCCTCCGTCAAATCCGCCTCAGAAAAAAAAACGTCTCGAATCGAAGTAGCCCTAATATTCAAATGCATGCTCCATTGAGCTCCTAAAACGTGTTGTGGAATTGGCGTGTCGGTCCCTCGGTTCTTTGCATGTATTCAATGCCTTTGTGGGTGGCTTTGCGTCAGTTCTGACCGAAATTTTGTTCTTATGCCTTATTGTAATGCAGAAGCTGTGAATGCTTTGTTATGTGCTCTCTGCAGTTAGACTAAACCAGTATCGAGTAGCAAGTCATGACATAATGATCATCTGACGCCGCCACCTTAATTCTGATAGGACGAAGTACGTTTCATTCATCACCTCATCGTAGATCTAGACGAAAAAAATCAACTGTGTTAATGCCTATCTGTAATTGCTGCTGATGACTGAGGGAATGTGAGGGCGAGAGAATGGGGAGGCCAACGAGAGCGAAGGGGGAGGTCCTTGTGAACTTCGACGTGACCGTTGTCATATTCATTATGCCAGATAGTGCCAGTGCATGTTGAAGATAGCCTTTTTCTTGTATGTAGAGATGAGGTACACCCATCGCCCTTAGGGAGGGACGCACTGCGAAATCATCCATTGTTTGTCGTTTTTTTTTTTGCCATATATTTTGGTTAAGCCTGTATTGAATTCAGTATATTTCTCCTGATATGGAAATCAGGTCTTATTCATCCACTAATTCAATATGTAAACCGTTGTCCCAGGCATGAAATCAATCTTTCTTCAATTTGGCATTGTCCCCCAGGCTTTATGTGAGTATGGATGCGTCTCTGAGAGTTATGCGAGGTGTGTGTGCGAGTGTAGGAAGGGCGGGAGGTGGGTGGGCGAGTGAATGCGCGCGTGAACATAATGATGTTATGAAAGATGATATGGGTTTTGGCTTAGGTGCCTTGTGACAACTTACGATAAAAAAAATCGCCACTTATCACGGATGGCAATTTTAGTGGCCCTACGATGCTGCAAACTATTAGGTTCCATTTCACAAACTCCATCTTTACTTTTCCTCTCCTTTTCTTTTGAAACTTGGTTTCAAATCTAATTCTTTACTAATTAGAGCTGAAAAGCATGGCCAGCATATATTGTGATCAAATCTATTACTGAAGTGGTGTACATGGTAAAAGTATTACTTGTCTGGATTGTTTAAGCTGATGAATGTGTGTAAATGTGGCAAGCACGTGTTTCTGTTTAGCTCTACTCATTGTAGCTCAAGGTCCATGAAGCCTAGCTAGGTTTTGTGTTGTTTCCTGTTGCATAGCTTGAGGGTTTTTTGACAGCGAGTGGAAAACCTGATGGAACCCAGGCCACAGCACAGCCTGTTGTGTACATTTCTGAAAGCGCCGAAAGCCTTAATGTGAACGTTTGATCTATACCTGAAACATTATTCTATATGTGACAAGTGAATATTAGCAAGTGACATCATCCTATATTAACACATATAACTCCTTAGGGGGTGACATTTTTAAATGTTAAAAAGTGTTGTAAGATTTGTATGAATAAATTTTTGTAAACAACACAATTTCCAATCCATGTCTAATCTTTGGAACGTTCCGCCGTGGCCCCTGTGAACGCACGCTTCCTGCGTTTCTCTACGAGGCTACTTCTTTCCACACAAGCACACGAGGAAGGCTCACGCTGTGACACTAATGATAGACCAAAACCCACTGCTGTTTAAGATGTGTAATCAGTATAATTCAGATCTCCAAATACCACTGTGGGTGAGCGGAGTGGTTGTGACGGCTTTAATTTATACTCACAACAATCACAACATTAACATCTTGTCATGATCCTGGGCGACTAGTTTGAGAGTGACCCTCAACGAAACACCCACTTCAACACTGACAGCAAAACACACACACATGCATGCAAAGATTTGCACTCATACTGCAAACGAAGAGAAAGAATAATATTTTAAATAAATTAACAGCTACATATAATAACAACACCACAGCGGTTACGGAAGATCACACAAATTCTGTGTTGTCCAGCAATATGCGACTCAAGATGGCGAAGATACATAAAATTTGCACATGATGCGTTTCTGGACGTCCCAGTCGACTACAGAGGTAAGTCAAAAGCCCCATTGCTCTGGACTGCAAGCTATAAAATCTCACAGTCCCGTACTATCAAACTGGTTAAATCTGACTTTGGAAGCAAAAAAACAACTTTTAAAGAAGATTACATGACAAATTTTTACCTCCAACCACGCCAAGGGTTATAGGTTCGATTCCCAAGGACAGCATGAACTGATTAAATCTACACTTTCAAAGCAAAAGCACACATGTAAAGGATAAGACTTTGGTATGCTAATACTTTTGCTTCAGTCCATCCTAGAAGAAAAGCATGTTTTTAGAACAAGTTCTAGCCTGTAGAGACCTCATGACACACTCTGTAGTCCTCACACAGCTCCCGTCACTCATCTTTCCTGCCTTCCAGCCATCCACAAGCCATGTTTCCTTTTGGGAAGAGACCTTCAGTCAATCTTATTCAGAAGTGTGGTCAGAGTGGCTAAAGTGTCACTTGTTGTTTATTTCATAGTGTCCAAAGCACTGTATACAGCATAGGTAAAAAGCCACTACAACTCTTCCTTAAAGGGAGCCTGGAGACAAGTGCTAATGGAATCGCTTCTAACCCGGCTAGATGAGGATGGAAACACTACTTACCCTACTAAACGATATAAAAGCAAGTCACAAGGACTATTTTAACAGCGCAGCACAAGCCTAAAGGAGCTTCGCAATAAATCTGAACACATTCCAGTGGGTGGAACAAACAACACTCAAGAAAACTCTTCAGTGTTCCATAAGTCTTTCCCGGGGACGTTGCTGCATTCAACAGTGGGAGTTTTCCATGATCGCTCTCAAGCTACCATGTATAAAAATAGACGTCCCTATTGTATAGTAGTGTTGTCCTGGTACACATTCTCTCTGACTGAGAGACAAAGGCTGGGAAGGGAACTCGACCCGCGGGACCAGGGCTGAGGGTGTGGCTCCAGATCCATTAGTGTGATCTGATCCTGCGGTCCATGCAGAAGGCGGATCCTTGCTCCCATAGTCAACTAACTTAATCAGGGAAGTGTTGCTGAGCAACAGGCCACAAAGGACTGTAGATCTGTAGGTGAGCATGTGTACACACATGGTATTTGATGGCAACTTTATGTACTTTGCTGTGGCTATACACATAGTCTGCAAGGGGGTTAAGGAGGGCTGAAATTTTTAGAAAAAAACAAAAAATAAATTTTAACGATTTTAAATAAATGCTAAACTTTCTATTTATCTAAAAATCCTTTCACAGAATATTAAGCAGCACTGTTATTGACAACGATGACAACATCAAAAAATGTTTCTTGTCTTGACACCAAATCAGCATATTAGAATGATTTCTGAACGATCATGTCACACTGATGACTAGATGTCTGCTGAAAATTCAGCTTTGCCATCAAAGGAATAAATTACATTTAAAAATATAATAAAATTAAAAATAGTTCTTTTAAACCGTAATAATATTTATAATATTATATATAATAATATATATAATAATATTTACTGTATTTTCTGATCAAATAAATGCAGCCTTAGTGAGCATAAGACACTTCAAAAACAAAAAACCGTAAACTTTGAACAGAAGTTTAAATATATCCTGTTAATCTCAAATGTGCTTTCAAATTCATAAAAGGTATATATATTCCAAATAATATTTTGACAATTTTCTTGCAGAATGACAATATGAAAGCCAATAAATAATTTTGGAAGCACGTAATATTCCTTAAACGGTATAAATGAGTTTTATTAATGGATAGATAGATAGATAGATAGATAGATAGATAGATAGATAGATAGATAGATAGATAGATAGATAGATAGATAGATAGATAGATAGACAGATTTGGGTGTCCTCAGCATCAAAAAGTTACAAAAGCCATAAAAACCGTCCATAAAAACCATAATGGAAGCACTTAATATTCCTTAAAGGGTATAAATTACTTTTTTTAATGGATATAGATAGATAGATAGATAGATAGATAGATAGATAGATAGATAGATAGATAGATAGATAGATAGATAGATAGATAGATAGATCTACATTGTAAAAAAACGAAAAACTATTTGTTGAGTTCAGTCAACTCAAAAACAGTTTATTTAACTTGAAATGTGAATTTATACTAAGTGACAACTTAGATATTTGAGTTGATTCAACTTAAAATTTTAAGGCAGCTGGGTTACTTACCCAGCTTTTAAGTTTAACAAACACGAATATCTAAGTTGTCACTTAATACAACTTAACATTTCAAGTTGACTAAACTTAGAATTGACTGAACTTAAAATTTTAAGGCAGCAGGGTAACAAATTATTTTAAGCTGACTCAACAAATTGTTTTTTGTTTTTTTACAGTGTAGATAGATAGATAGATAGATAGATAGATAGATAGATAGATAGATACATAGATAGATAGATTTGGGTGTTTTCAGCATCAAAAAGTTATAAAAGCTATAAAAACCATCCATACAAACCATAATGCTTTAACTCAAACCAAAGAGATACTAGCTATCAAAATCTGTTTGTCGAAACAAATCGTATGTAAACATCACCTTCATTTTTCCCAGTTTAGCTTCCACTCCTCCAAGGAAAGACTGTATTCACCAAGCTGTTTATCTAAGGGCCTCGAAGGAAGCAACAGAGCCCTCCTTCCTTCAATTAAAGCTGTGAAAACAGCAGCCAGGCAGGAATCATGCTGGGAGCCTCCATCTTAGCCATGTACTTGTTCTCCACCGCACCCCCTTTACACCATACCCTCTTGCCACACTCCTGAGGTGCAGAGGATGCCGGGTAGATGGGTGTAAAGTGGGGGGCTAAGGGGGGTTTCCAAGAGGGGGACTTCACTGAGACTGGCACCCACCCCCAGCTCACAGTACTCCTTTTTGTGTCCCCCCATTGTAAAATGTGACTTATGCATGTGTGTGCGTGTGTGTGTGTGTGTGTACAAGAACATGCTCCCTTAGGGAGTAATTTGCAGCCACACAACAATATGTCAAAGGTAAATCTGTGGCCTTGGTGATTGGGGAGGTGGGGGGCTGGTGCCTGAGATGGCTTTATTTTTATAGGACTCTTGCTTCATTTTAAGCACATGAAGTGTTGTTATGTATAGCTACTGAGTACTGAAACAGATTTCCTGATTTGATTCTGATTCAGAAGTTCTCGTTTCAATTCTGATTCTTATTCATTTGGGCATTTTTCTGGTATAATGTTGATTTTACTTACATGAAGAACATTCTTTCCCAGTTCCAATAAATTCCAATAAATATTACTAATATGAATTAAGAAATAATTAACACCAGGATCCAAACTAAGTAAACTTCCATATCTATTAATCAACGCAACCAAAATGGCTCTGAGTAACTGAAGTAAACTTTAAATTGCAATTCTTGTGTCAGACTGTAAAATCTTATTACAAAAAGGTTAAATTATTGTACAGTTATAAGTCAGAGTATAAAAAAGCCATGAAACTATACAAAATGTATAAATCAAAACATTTCAAACAAATTGTTTATTTGTTTCTTGGTTATTCATTTAGACACTTTATTTTTTATATATATTTTAAAATGTATCACAAATTTATCACTGAGCAATGATAACTTGATATTAACTTGACAGATTCTGAGGTCATAAGATCAGTCAGACTGATTCAGTCTGTCTCATAACTATCAGACTTCAAACTCCTGGGTTTGTTAGTCTTTTTGTACGATTCATAAAAAGATTTGATTTGAAAGAGTATATTTTGATCCTCTAAAAAGGATCCACTCATAAAAAGTAATTTTTCATTAATCAAACTACAATGGTTGACTTGTACGTTTTTGATTCACTAAGAGGTTAAACTCATAAGAGCCATTTGTTTGTGAATCAGACTACATTGACAGCACTGTATGTTTTTGATTCACTAAAAAGGATCAGCTCATAAGAGTCATTTTTTCACGAACTGAACTACAGTGGTTATGCTGTTTCTGATTTTTTGATTCACTAAAAAAGATTGGCTCATTAGGGTCATTTGTTCATGAATCAGGTTACACTGATTTCATGGTATGTTTTTGATTAATTAAAAAGAAGTGTTTTAAAAGAGTCATTTGTCTGCGAATCAGACTACACTGATAGCACTGTATGTTTTTAATTCACTAAAAGGTTCAACTCATAAGAGTCATTTGTCTGTGAATCAGACTACACTGATAGCACTGTTTTTTTTTAATTCACTAAAAGGTTCAACTCATAAGAGTCATTTGTCTGTGAATCAGACTACACTGATAACGTTGCATGTTTTTGATTCACTAAAAAGATCAGTTCATAAGTGTAATTTTTTCATAATTTAAACTACAGGGGTTGCATTGTGTTTCTGATTCACTAAAAACGATTGACTCATAAGAGTAATTTGTTTGTGAATCACACTGCATTGAATTAAAAAGAAGTGGTTTAAAAGAGTAATTTCTCTGTAAATGAGACTACATTGACAGCACTGTATGTTTTCGAATCACTAAAAAGGATCAGCTCTTAAGAGTCATTTTTTTCATGAACTGAACTACAGTGGTTGCGCAGTATGCATTTGATTCACTTTGCATTTGAAAAAAAGATTGGCTCATAAGAGTCCTTTGTTTGTGAATCAGACTACACTGATTTCACAGTATGTTTTTGATTAATTAAAAAGAAGTGGTTTAAAAGAGTAATTTGTCTGTAAATCAGACTAAACTGATAGCACTGTATGTTTTTGATTCACTAAAAGGATCAGCTCATAAGAGTCATTTTTCACTAACTGAACTACAGTGGTTGTGCTGTGTTTTTGATTCACTAAAAAGACTGGCTCATAAGAGTCATTTGTTAATGAATCACGCTACACTGATTTCACAGTATGTTTTTAATTAATTGTTTTAAAAGAGTCATTCGTCTGCGAATCAGACTACACTAATAGCACTGTATGTTTTTGATTCACTAAAAAGGATCAGCTCATAAGAGTCATTTTTTCATGAATTGAACTACAGTGGTTGCATTGTTTTTGATTCACTAAAAAGACTGGCTCGTAAGAGTCATTTGTTTATGAATCAGGCTACACTGATTTCACAGTATGTTTTTGATCTATTCAAAATAAGTGTTTTAAAAGAATCATTTGTCTTTGTATCACTCTACACTGATAGCACTGCATGTTTTTGATTCACTATAAGGTTCAACTCCGAAGAGTCATTTGTTTGTGAATCAGCCTACATTGATAGCACTGTATGTTTTTGATTCACAAAAAAGGATCAGCTCATAAGAGTCATTTTTCACGAGTTGATCTATAGTGGCTGCGCTGTGATGTTTTTGATTTTTGATTCTCTAAAACATACTTGCTCATCAAATCAGGCTACACAGATTTCACAGTATGTTTTAGATTAATTAGAAAAAAGTGTTTTAAAAGAATCATTTGTTTGTGATCAGACTTACAGACGGTATCGCTCTATGTTGTTGCGTGCAGTCTGCAAGGACAAGCTAACAGAAAGATGTTTTTAGCCATTACTATGTGGTACTCAGGCTTTTTTTATCACTTTCAATACAGACAGCCAACTCATACAAAATATTGCTTCCGTGAGACTGCTGGCTCGGCAGCAGGGGGGCGCCGCTGCTAAAAAACAGTACAAAAAAAAAGTAAAAAGGGTAAAAGATGGCTCTTGAGATTTTAAGAAGGGATATCATGATCAAATAAAGATCACGATTCGTTTCAAAATCGATATTTTACCCAACCTGACCCCACTGTTTGAGGGTCAGACGGCAGACACTAGAAAAGCGACACCCCTGCAAGTCACTCTGTGAAACATTACCTCAAGATGATCCGACCACCCTACTACTATGAATCATTCAGTAGTGTCCGCTAAAAGGCCAAGGGGCCGGCCTTCCTCCACTCCGGCCTGAAGCAAACCAGCTTAGTGTTCCAATAGCCCCTCTTAGTGAGCCAGTGCGGCTGTCAAAACTGCCAAAGAGCACAAAGCTGGCTATGACACAGTGCCTTCCTCAAGGGAATCGCGGGCACTTACACAGCACAGAGAGCACTGAGACGTAACTCACACTGACACTGACTGGTGATCATCCCTAAACGCAATGTTTATCTTCAAATGGAAGCACTTAGTCTAGATTTCTCTCCTTTTTATCAAGCAGTGCACTATGTTCATTAAGTGTAAATGACTCGCTGTGGTATTGCTAGCTCTGATGTATAGAGCCAGAGCGCTGCTTGTGTGTATTTGTTGATGATACCAGGAAATACAGTGTTGCTAAGCCACGGGAGTTTGACGGATACCGTGCAAGAATCAAACAGGGAGGAACAGGGGAAAACTAAAGCCTGTAGGGAAGAACCAAAGACGTCAAAACAGTGAGTGGCAGGAGCTTCTAGTTTACCTGAAACAACAGACTGAGTTTAACAGTGTGTGGTCCTATGTTTAGAGACTACAGATGAGTCACACTTTTTACATTTGCTGTTATTTTTCACCTTATTGTAGGTCTTAACTGCTTAACTGACTCTGCGGTGCTGTTTGAAACAAACTCCTTGTCTGAGAAGCAGTGGAAAAAAGTAACGTGTGCCGCCTGAGGCGCTGTCCATGGTGTTGAACTCTAGTCACTAGTTTACTGGAGCTGAACCGAGAGGTCAAGTTTTTCCTGCTTAGCATTTGCCCCTACTGGTAGATGTTGGAATTACACCATCTGGCAGCAACATGCATCTTCCCTATTGACAGACATTCAAAAGTATCTATGTATTCTTACATTATTTTTCCGGCAAGCAACATTTAAACCAGGGGTGCCCAACCCTGTTCCTGGAGATCGACCTTCCTGCAGAGTTTAGTTCCAATCCTAATCAAACACACCTGTCTGTGAATATATCAAGTGATTCTTCTGGTCCAAATTAGCTGGTTCAGATGTGTTTGGTCAGGGTTGGGGCTGAACTCTGCAGGAAGGTCGATCTCCAGGACCAGGGTTGAGCACCCCTGATTTAAACCATAAATATGTCTAATATCGCCAAGGCTGCTTTTTGATGACAAATACAGTAAAACAGTAAAGTTGTGAAAAATGATTACAATTTTAAATAACTGTTGTCTATATTAATACATTTGAAAATCAAATATAAATATAAATGTAATTTTCAGCTATTACACCACTCTTTAGTGTCACATGATCCTTCAGAAATTATTGTAATTTGCTGATTTGATCCTCAAGAAACATTTCTTATTATTATCAATTTGCCAAACAGTTGTGCTGCTTAATATTTATGTGAACTTAATGATTTTTTTAAGGGTTATTAAGTTCAAACTAACTAAATTTATTTGAAATAGAAATCTTTTGTAACACTGTAAATGTCTTTGTTGTCACTTTTGAACAATGTAATGCTTCCGTGCTAAATAAAAATATTAATTTCTTAAAATAATTATATATATATATATATATATATATATATAATTTACAATAACTAATAAATGAATGTAATAATATATTATGATGATGTATTGTTAATAAAACATTATAACATTTTATAGTTATATACATTATACAATTATATACATTTTATACATTATTATAATATAATATTATACATATAACAATATATAACAATGCATAATAAGAATAATAATATAGTAAAAATAATTTGATGTGTTATAATAATAATATATTATAATATAATTTTTTGTATATATACATACACACATACACGCAACAATACATAATATTATTATATTAATTTAATAATATAAAGTGTTTATTCACTTATTCATTATGTAAACACATTCATATTCATGGATCCAATTTTTATTTGAGATAGACAGATGATGATGATAGACAGACAGATAGATAGATAGGCAGATAGATACATAGATAGATAGATAGATAGATAGATAGACAGATAGATAGATAGACATGAACGAAATGATAACTTTCAAAGCATAATCTCTAATTCAGCTTGTCATTATAGCTTTGCAAAAACAAAAAAATTTTGGAGGAACCTCTCTGAGCTGAACAAGACTTCCCCCTTTTTCATTCTGATACATCCATAAAATACAGCTTTGCAGAGATCAGTGTTTCTACTTGCAGTTTTCTACGCATACGCCAACTTTCCCATCATGCATCTCCCAGAACATTAAATCCTCTGGCGCTAAAGAAGCTACCATAAATGACAAACCTTCTGTGTCTGCAACTTATTGCTCTAGGAGATGAAACAGCGTAGTTCATCTTTTTTCCAGATACCACCCCAACAAATATAAGCTGAGCATTACTGCCATCTTCCTGCAGAAACGCTCCTTTTTGACAGCGATAAAGGTAGGCTGCTCTGTGGGTGGGTTGCCAAAAACAGAGACATCCAAAGACAGTGGGCTCATGGAGTTTCAGAAGGCTCGAGATGTGTCGGCAACATTACCGTCTGCGTCTGGATTTTGACGAGAGGTAAAATACGCAGGTACTTGGCGCAGCCCCCACAAAAGGGGGGATTGGGAAGTGACTCCGCATTCCTTTAGGGAAGCAGACACTTCTTTCTGTGCGGAGCATCTGTCCTCAAATTCTCTTATGAGTGAAATAATCCAAACTTTCATTTCTTGGCCACCCACCCACTCATCTCATCACATCTGCTTCTGTGCAGCATAATATTGATTTTGTGCGTAGGAAATTGTGATAATGAATGAAAGTCTAAATCCACACACTGGAAATATACTCGACCTGTCATTATTTCCTCATTTACAGGAGAATGGGGAGAGAAGGCACATTAACATTCAAGAGCACTAAAAATAATCTTGTCTTGTCAAGCATAACTATCAACAGTATGTTCAGGGCAAAGATCAAGGTCAACCAATTATTCAAAGAGCTAGAATTAAGTGAGAGTATGAATCAGTCTTGTCGTGCTGAACTGTTTATCACACACACAGTCACGTTTCATGAATTGAACAGATAAAATATAAATAGAGATATAAAATAATAAGCAATTTTTTCAGTGCAATATGTACACTTAAAAAACAAAACAAAAAAACTGGGCACAATGTATTGTATCAATAGGAATTTTCCATATTGATTTTTTATAGCTTTATTAAGAATTTCTTTACTGTAACGTGTTGTGTTTTAGGGTTAACGGAAATGTTCACAAACAGTTATGAATAACGTCTTGTGAACAACACTTGCTGATGCTTCAAAAGCAAAAAACGATGCAGGAGTGTAAACTTTTGAACAGAGTGAGTGTACATTTTTCTTTTACATTTACCCTGATCTTCAAATTCTTTCCCGTGTTTCCTTCTGGAGCACCAGTGAGCATTTGAATCGTTGCATATGAGTCCCTCAGTTGTCCTCAGTGTGAAAATATGGATCTCAAAATCACAGTCATTGTTGGAAAGGCTTCAAATACACAAAAATGCTGAAAAACCAAAGAATTAGTGGGACCTGAAGGATTTTTCTGAAGAGCAGTGGGCAGTTTAACTGACAAACAAGGGACTCAACTATCACTACAACTTTAAAAAAAAAAAAAAAAAAAGCTGGGAATTATTCAGGTAACAACAACACAATATTAAGAATCAAATGTATGTAAACTTTTGAACAGGGCTGTTTTTATCAATCCAATTATTATTTTCTGTTGTGGACTGTATATAAACATTTTATGTGAAATATCTTATTCAGGTCAGTACTAAATAAAAAAATAGCATGCGTTTTGTATGATCCCTCTTATTTTGTTAATAAAATTAACATTTTGCAGATTCTGCAAAGTGTATGTAAACTTGTCTGTGACTGGCTACAATGCCCAATGCTGCAAAAACACGTTGCAAATAAAAATCTTTGACTTACTACCCGTCGTTACTTCCAGTACTACAGAATGCCTGGTATTGTTGTTTTTTTAAACTCAAGTATTGACTTTGTATCATAGTACCAGACTTTTGGCAATAAAGTTGTTGATTAACGAAGTGATAAAATAATTAACAAGATGATAATTAATTGTAATATCCTGAACAAGCTACCTTTAAAATGGTAAATATGATTCCTTTCTCCTGAAACAATATGAGGAAAATATGTCCATCAGCCTTACCCTGTCATACGAACAGATGCTATTTAACTAAAAGAAGGTAAGCAGATAAGTCTTTACTTTAACAAATGAGCTAAAAAAAGAAGCCAGACAGAGTGAGAATTAGACGTTGAAGGGGCAGTGCACCATAAGGTTCCTCATTCACACCTGTGAAAGACAGCCCATATTCCCTAAGGAGGCCAGATCCAAGCAGCCCAACAGCAGGACATGTTTCTGCTTGTGCTATGATGTGGCTTCTGTCATCTAGCTTCCACTCCTCCTCTGTTTCTCTTTTCTTCAGTTTCTGTAGCCATTTACCTCAATCTCCACTGCTGGATTGTATACCATTAATCCACGCTTGGAAAAGCCACACTTGTGAGTGGAAAAACAAGACTTGCGCTCCGAGGCATCTTGCTCCGAGCAGGGTCAGCTTGTGGTTTGCGGGGCCCTAGGCGAGATCACGGAAATGGGCCTCATTGGGGTAAAAGTTGTCAAAACAACAAAATATCCACAGATGCATTGCAGTGTGATGATTCATGTACTTCTTTTTAAGAACAAACACAAAAAATTACATTGCACAATGCAGACAGAGAAAATGTGATTTGCTACTCTAAGAAGCTATTTCTAGCCGACCCTAAAAAATTACTTTTGTTGATGTAACTTATTGTAGCAAGGCTGATCCAGTCACATCAGATTTTATTTTTTAAAACGTTTATTAAATAGAATTAATGTATAAAAACAAAAACACACTGACGAACAGAACTAAATGTGGGACAGTGAAGAAAAACGAAGTATGCAGTTTCTGAGCTAGCAGAATTACATAAATAAAGCATATTTTCAAACAACCTTTGCAAACGGCTCTTACACTCATCACACTCTTACAATTATTCTTATCCTAAAATATCTTACCATTTTATCTGGGGTTTTACAGTCAAGAGCTAGCAGCAAAAACGGATTAGCTCAAGTCCTTTTGGCTGGTTGAACCGCGTTTCAAGCCGTTGCAAATTTTACCTCATTACGTAAGTATTTCTGTGCCAAGGCGTCTGGGTGTTGCCGCGGTTCCATGTATTATGTATTTCAGCTAAGTTTAGTAAGTTAACTGTTTGTTATTTATTCGATGAAGTATGAGTGACCCCTGCTGGCGTTATATTTGCTTCTTTCATCTTTAATACGGGTTATGCGCAGGCTTCCGTGTTCCGCAAAACGGGTGTTGTCGCATCCGGTTCAAGCGTTTTGTATATGCTTCGTTAATATGAAGTTGTTTTACTCAAGATCGTTTACAGTTGTAAACGATCCCAGCCGAGGAAGAAGGGTCTTATCTAGCGAAACGATCGGATATTTTTATTTTAAAAAATACAGTTTATATACTTTGTAATGCCAAACGCTCGTCTTGTCTTGCTCTCCTTGGACTCTCTTTGTTCCGCTTCGTGACAGTTAGGGTATGTCGAAAAACTCCCATCTCATGTTTTCCCTCAACTTCGAAGTCATCCTATATCACTGTTTTACCTTTTTTTGTTAAGGGTGTTTGATCTTCTTTGCATGTTTATGTTGCAAAGACTGGGTCGGAATTACTGCAGCGATGGATGATTTAGAAATTATTTTTGAAGTTGAGGGAGAAAATACGATTGGAGTTTTTCGACATACCCTAACTGTCTTCAGTTAGAATATACGGAGTTCATGGAGAAAGGCAAGACAAGCATTTGAGATTTAAAAGTATTTAAATTGTATTTTTTTAATGAAAATAACAGATTTTTTCGCTAGATAAGACCCTTCTTCCTCGGCTGGGATCGTTTACAACCTCATTTGGGATCGTTTGAAGCCGCATTTAAACTGCTTTTTGGAAGTTCAAAATCGGGGCACCATATCAGTCCATTATATGAAGAAAAATGCAGAAATGTTTTTCTTTACGACTGAAAAAATCAAAAACTAAATCTGGTGTCATTTTTTATTTGACTGTATACCATATTTTGTGCCCACGCCCTTCCCCCTTCATAGACTCTTCTCATGCTGGCAAACCGTTAATGTGTTTACGCGTGTGTGTGTGTGTGTGTGTGTGTGTGTGGAAGCACACAGTTTCAGAAGTGTAGAGGGAAGGGGTGTTGTACATAACAACGCACCTTAACTGTTCTAAATTCTCTGTAAAACATTGCTTCTTTGGGGTTTATTGCTTTAGATTAGTTTACCTGTTGCGAATAAGCTCTGCAACTTCTGCATCTCAACTGAAACCTTAAATTCCATCTTTCCTCCACTGTATAAAAGAATCACCAATGTTTATCCTTGTTTTATCCCATTGTCTGTCTTCAAGAATTTTGGCAAGTTTTAAAATTTATGTGTGCACTTCTGTAATGCATCAGTCATGGTCCCACATGAGCAAAACACCTTCTGTTTCAATCTGCTACAGTAGCCACGCCCAAAACCCTCGCTATTGGTTGAGACTGACAGATCAGAGTAGATCACTCTAAATGTTTGCTCTAAATCTCAATGTTTACACATTTAGGGGAGGCAAACCCATGCCATACTTAAAATAGTCATTAAACAATAAACTTAATTAAGAGAATGTATTTTGACTTAAATATCTTACAAACTTCACCTTTAAAATTAGAAATTAAGATTTTGTGAAGCAAAACAAAAATCAGGTAATGTGGAAAAAAATGTTTAATTAAACATAATTAAATAGGGCCTATACATAGAATCACAACACCTCATATTACTCATATTTTCACGCTGCATGACTTCTTTGCAGCTCTACGTCAGCATATGTCTGTATTCCTTCCCCAGAAAGCAATGCAAGCCATACTTTGACAGGATTCTGCCATGCAAAGTGCTGTACCACTGATGTCGATGTTCACATTCTGTAAGTGTACAGCATGATTTAATCCCATTCATTGATTGTAATGGCACCAATCTAGTTTACACTGCTGTGTATTAAATGTTTTTGCATCTGTCTACTTTTTGATCACCTGTAGAGGACGGCGCAGCCTTGATCTTGCAACTTTAGATGACCTTTGTCTCAACAAAAGAAAGAAGGAGCAACAGCTGTCAATCATTAGATGCAAACTGACACATTAACATAAAAGCATCTGCTGCAGAACTAAATGTTCCTTTAAGCTGTGTCCTTCATAACTTACAAGCATTTGCTAATCAACACAGACAGCTATGGGAAAATGAATGTCTGAACATACCAATATTAATTTAATTTAACCTCTTTATTAAATAAAATTGTAATAATTTTAATAGCAAATTATATCAATTTGAATACCTAAGTAATACTATACAGTTGAGGTCAAAAGTTTACATATGCTTGATTCTTAATACTGTGCTGTTACCTGAATGATCCACCGCTGTTTTTTTATTTTTAATTTTATAATTGTTCATGAGTCCCTTGTTTGTCCTGAACACTTAAACTGCCTGCCATTCTTCAGAAAAATCCTTCAGATCCCACAAATTCTTTGGTTTTTCAGCATTTTTGTGTATTTGAACCCTTTTCAACAGTGACTGTATGATTTTGAGATCCATATTTTCACACTGAGGACAACTGAGGGACTCATATGCAACTATTACAGAAGGTTCAAACGCTCACTGATGCTTCAGAAGGAAAAACGATGCATTAAGAGTTGGGGGGTGAAAACTTTTGGAATTTGAAGATCAGGGCAAGCTTATTTTGTTTTCTGGGAAACTTGTAAGTATCTTCTGTGGCTTATGAAGGGCAATACTAAATAAAAAAAAAAAAAAAAAAAAAAAAAATATATATATATATATATATATATATATATATATATAGGCAAAATTAGNATATATATATATATATATATATATATATATATATATATAGGCAAAATTAGAAAAAATGTACACATCTTCATTCTGTTAAAAAGTTTACACCCCTTTTTTTCTTCTGGAGCATCAGCGTTTGAACCTTATGTAATAGTTGCATATGAAAAAATGTTTCTCAAAATCATACAGTCATTGTTAGAAAGGGTTTAAATAAAAATGCTAAACAAAAATCACTAAACAAAAAAACAGCTGTGGATCATTCAGGTAACAACACAGTATTAAGAATCAAGCATATGTAAATATTTGAATGGGGTCATTTTTTTTTAATTCAGCTATTATTTTCTCTTGTAGACATTATGTAAACGTCTTATTCAGGTCAGTACTAAATAAAAAAAATAACATGCAGTTTGTATGATCCCTCTAATTTTGTAAAATAATTAATATAATGCAGAAAACTTTTGATCTCAAATAAATAAACTATAACTCATTTAACATTTGTATTATTCATTAATTGTTAACACTAACTAGTAGCTTCTTCGCATGCATATTACTAGCATTTTGGCTATTTATTAGTACTTATAAAGCACATATTAATGCCTTTTTCTGCATGACAATATTACTAAATACAATTGAATATTCATATGAATACATTTTATAATTAATAAAGTGGTTAAAGGATATATGATTTATATATATTTAAGGGTATATGGATTTATGGTATACTTAGACATTCTTTTTCCCAGTGTGTGCTTAAATGCCAATTAGCTCCTTATTAATGACCCCAACATCCCACAATCCATCATGATCCAAACAAAACCACTTTCCTTTTTCAAAACAAAAAGCTAAAGGTTCTCTATGAATGACTTTGAGTGAGTCACACCGGTCCCCAAGTCAATGCATAGTTAATACATTGGCAGACAGGGTTAAACAATTTGAACCACAAAGACAAATGCCCCTGGTTTAAAGCAGGGGAAGAAATATCGATCCCTTGTTCGTGAACACACTTTGTCAGCAAAGTTCTATTTTAAAACACGCTGCGCCGTCGAGTTCAAACAAGATGTGAGGAACCCTTGTTTCTAGTCTTCTTATTATCAAATCAGAAGAGTTTGTTCCTGTTTCTGGCACAAATACACAACCCTACACAGACGCTATTTATGTTTGATTTATACATGAACACATGAAATCCAAATTAAGTAAGCGCTCAGCACGCGTCCAACCCCCAAATATGGTGGTGATTGTCATGTTGCATGGGAGGTTGTTTGATACGAGTGGTAATAGCCCGGTCCTCAGGGACAGCCCCCACAGCAGACCTCCTCTCACGTGTGACAGATTACCTATATACTGAGATGCTGCTTAATGACCAACATTTTTCTCTCAAGTCAGCACAGAAGATGATAAACGGAAAGTAACACTAAGAATGAATACTTTTTTTTCAGCGAAAAGTGTTACTGATGTTCCAAGAGGCTTCATAATACTAATACATAATTTGCTTAAAGGGATAGTTCACTACCAAAAACAGTACAAGCTTTGTTCAAAATATATTCTTTTGTTTTGGCCTGAAGAAAGAAACATACTGTTTTGGAACGACATGAGGGTGATGAAATGCTGAAAGAATTTTAATTTTTGGGTGAACCATTTTTGACTGACAGCAACTTTGGATCAAGTCCCCTTTACTCTTTACTACATATAATTTCAAAGCAGCTTCACGTTGTTAAACAAGGCGGTAACAGACTTCAGATATGAAACCAATTCAGTTTCTGCTCTGACAAGACAACTGTCATTATTCAGCTCCAGTCAGTTCAGTGTTTATTCGGTTCAGTTCAATAATTGTGTAAGGATCATCAATTATGAAACAAGTTCAATTCAGCTATAAGCAGCTCTACAGAAGACAATGGTGTTATTATTCAGCTCGAGTCAGTTCAACGTTGATGTAATGCAGTAAAAGAATCAAAATGTATTGATTCAGCTATAAAGTAGCTCTACAGAATATTTCATTATTCTGCTCAATTCAGTTCAAGTTTTGTTCTCATCTGTGTGTCAGTGCCGTCAAATCAAGAACATTACTGAATATTAAGTGTTTATTAAACCTTAACTAAGCAAGCCAGAAAAAAATAAAACCTTGAGAGAAACCAGGCTCAGTAGGGGGACTAGTTCTCCTCTGGAGAACAGGATTGACAAAACTATCAGATATTATACTTATATTAAAATCATTACAATCACAAGCTGTTATAATCTAGCTTGCTCTCATTGTTTATACTTAGGTATTAGTATGTACAGTTTAGAAGCACAAAACATACATTTTTGTGTTTTTATTGACATTGAAACATACAATTTGGACGTATTTTAATGTTTAAAACATTAAAAATGCTACGTATTTTTAGCTTAAAAAAATATTTATGAATCTTTTATATCATTAAGATATTTCAACTTGATTTCATGAAAATATTTATTTTACGTAAAATGTGATTCTACAAATTCTTACATTTTTACAGACACTAAAACATACAATACTGATGTATTTACAGCATTTAAATGTACAAATACTTACATATTTTCAGCATTTTGGTGTACAATACTGATGTATTGACAACACCTAAAAATGAATTCTTATGAATATTGAAATCGCGGCATTAATTTTATTATAATTGTTTTCAGTTGTCATATCAGTGCGATCAATTGCATTATTAGGTTGTTTACTCATTTACTTATTATGAAATTATGACATTTCATTCTGTTCTGTGTGATTTTTGCTGTCAGCTAACTTTGAAGAATAGGCCTACATAATGTTAAACAAGACTACACCTTAAACTCTTCAAATGAATAACATTTCTGCAATTGTTTAACCATTACTTATGTAATATTTACTTTGTTTGCAATGAGACACAAAAGGCGTTTTCTCTGACATGCTGTGACTGACAGCAGAAGCATAAAAACACCAAAAACACAATTCAATTACAAAAGAAATCAATTTTATTAGTGCGCTGTAATCCAAATGTTTAGAATCCATACGATTGCGAGGAACAGTCTAAACTCAAGCCTTCTTTCAGCGATCTTCATCTCCATCCTGAGCAGCGTCCATAAGTATAAAAACCCATGCTGACATGCTTGTTAAATTCAAATATTGCTGCTTCAAGAAACGACAGGTTTTACGGCAGGAAAATTGAACGCATATTGGCCCTTGACTATTTCGTCACAGATTGCGTCATTAAGGGGTCTAAAAATCTAAATCGCCTATTGATAAAATGATATATATTCATTGATACATTAATCTCAATGATATAAAAGATATGTAAACATTTTAAGTTTTTTAGCTAAAAATACGTATCAAATTATAAGTTTGAAACATTAAAAATACTTCTAAATTGTATGTTTTAGCATCAGTAAAAACATACAAAAATGTACATTTTGTGCTTGTAAATGTTACGTATTGATCTCTACATATAAACAATGAGACCAGGCTGGATATTTGTATCAATGTATTTTTATCGATAAACGATTTAGATTTTTAGAGCTATTAACCTACTCCCAAACTTAAACCTACCAATTTTATAGTAAATATAAAAAATTATAAAATGTAACTGACCGAAATATGCAGAGAAATTACCATTTTAGTAACAATATAGCATAAAAAAGGTATTTTTTCATAGTAGCTAATCCCACTCCTACCTCTAAACCTAACCATAACTATTTTTGCACAGTATAAAGAAAAACAGACAGGTAAGTGAAATCACAATCATTTATTTATTGCAAAAATGTCAAAAGCAGCACCAAAAGTAATCCAAATGACAATGCGTTGCAACCGCAGTCCTCTCTGGTGGAATACAATAGTTTAGTATGAGGTGCAAGGCAGAAATTTAAGTTGTTCACTGCTGAAAATATGATCCAGTTTATTATCCCGATCCACTCCGTGAAGGCACGCATTTCTCATTTAAACACACTTCACCAGAAACACAGCATGTCGCAATCTGTGAATAAGCAGGCGAGAGCCAATGAGCGTTTGATTTTCCTGCCGTAAAACCTGTCATAATGTTTCTTGAAGTGGCAACTTTTGAATTTGTAATGAGTGCATCAGCACAGGTTTTGATGCTTATGGATGCTGCTCAGGATGGAGACGGAGATCACAGAATAAAGGCTTGGATTTGGTGCTGTTCCTCACAGTTGTATGGATTTGGAAGATTTGGATTTGAGCACTCAAATAAAATTGATTTCTTTTGTAATTGTTGTGTTTTTGGTGTATTTTACAGTTCTATTGTCAGTCACAGCATGTCGGAGAAAACGTGTTGTGTCCCACAGCAAACAAAGTACACATTACATGGTAAGTAATGATTAAACAATTGCAGAAATGTTATTCATTTTAAGGGTTTAAAGTGTAGTCTTATTTAACATGTATAGAGGGTTTGCACTTGCGTCACAATTTGGTCAGTTACCCAGATGCGTGGCCATATTGGCGATACTCGGATGTAAACAACATGTACTACTGAATATGTTGTGCTAATTTATGCTGCGTTGAAGCATGTGGAAGCTGCTAAATCATGTAGAAAAGGACTTAGTAAGCAGGAAAGGGCGCAATATTTTGACAAACTAAAGATAACAGGTGGTAAAGATACGTACGAGCACTATTAATTAAGATATTAGCTTAATATTTCACCTACCTGACCGGAAATGATAAAACAAACACGGATGTCAAGATTCTTGCCCTGGCAGTCCTGGTTCAGTTTGGCCAACCAAAAACGCCTTTTGTTCCTCAGACAGTTTTTTGCCTTGATTTTTTTTAACTTTTGGCAGTCTATGGTACTCCAAATGTTTTTCCCTGTCCGACAGATTAGTACATTCCAAAACATGACGATAACTGACCATTTATAGAAGCAATAATCAGCAAAATATGCAAGTTTCATTCGGTTCAGTGGCACTGTTTACGTTCAGCAGCGGCAATTTGACTGACTGATGACTGACTGAATACAATAATAAAAAATTAATTTCAATTAATATTTCGTGATTTCAATATTTATAAGAGTTCATTTGTAAGTCAGTAGTTGTTCATATGTAAATAGGTGTCGTCATTATGTCAATATTGTACGTTTAGAAACTGTAAATACATCAGTATTGCACTTTTTACCTGTGTAAAAAAGTAACCAAATGTACGTTTTGTAAAACCACATTTTATGTAAAATACATACAAATTAGCATGAGATCACATTGCATAATCTCCTAACATGTTAATTATGTCCACCTCATGAAATAGATTTAGCATTTTCTGTGAAGCTGCTTTGAAACAGTATGCATTGTGAAAAGCATTGTACAACTAAAAATGACAGCTGACCGAATATGTAACTATTTTTGACTAGATTTATTATGAAAACTAAACAACTAAACAATTGTCATTGTATAATTTAGCAGATATGTTGTAAATGTTTTAAACTACCTTGTAAACACAATGTAAATAATGTCTCTAGAAGCATAAAAACTAGAAAACCATGACCGATGGTTTCAAACAATGCATTTTTGGTACTTACATGTTAGGGGCCCAGAACATCCACATATAAATGAGGGGTCAATCCCTCCCTAAAAGTTAATTAAATCAGGCTTTCATGTTCACACCTGGGGCCCGTGCCTGTCAGAATCTGGCACGCGGTCACATGATCACGCCCAGTTGCTCATGCATACATAGGATACCCCCACACCCACCCTCACCCTCATATGTTGGGGTGCCATCCTTTGTTGTGTCAGAGAGCAGATGCGGCCCCTCAGTAAATCTAATAGAGACGTGGTCCAGAGCTGGGGGGCTGGGTGTGTATGTGTATAGGGGCGGTTCCGGCTGTCACAGCGCTTGTCTTGAGAGGAGCGTGTGCTCTCTCTGCTCCCCTTATTAGTGGGCTCCATGTGTCACTGGTGTCAGTGGTTAATCCCAGTCCCCCCAGGGAATCCCACCCTCCTAAAACCAGTCACCCCACTTCGACAGATGGGACCTTCTTCTGCATACTAATGACTGACGGATTCCAAAAGCGTGATTTTTCGGTAGTTCTGCCTGTAGAGGATGATGGAGAAGAGTGATCCGATCAATGACTGAGGAAAGAATCAAAACGTAGAAAGATAAATCAAAGATAAAGTACTGAAAAGAACATGGCCAATTAAGTTATGTTTTATATATTTATTTTAATAGAATTTATTATTTGAAAAATGTATAAATATTAATATAATAATATATATATTTATATATTTTATTATAATCAGTTATTATAATAAATAAATAATTATATTTATATTTTACTATACATACATGTATATATATATATATATATATATATATGTATATATAAAAGCCATATTCAAAATTAATATCTAATATTACATTTTAGCTGAAAAATAAGTATTTTTTTGTT
>JAHKKF010538648.1:7129-39887 GCA_019740295.1 Labeo calbasu
GATTACAAGTTCTCGCTGTTTTACCACCTGTAGTGTTCATTTCTGTATTGGTACGTATTTCGCGTCTTGCGAAAAGGTTCCCATAGGTACGTTCTTGTCATGAGATCAGGTAGATATTTACACTATTCACAATGGACAGCACCATTTACAGTACCAGCTAGGAATAACTAAGTCATTGTGTGTGTCCATGACTTATCACAATATGTACATCTGGGAATTTGATCGATATCTGTATAAGCCAATAATGAGCTAATGAAAGTGAAATGTCATGGGTTAATTGAACATGCTTCTGACGTAATCGACTAAAGCTGTCCGCGATCACTCACTTTGTTAAATGGCGTCATCCCAACGCAGACCTCGATAAGATTTCAGCTTCCGTTAATTTCAAGCTGACAGATATATTAACACAGACAGTCTAATGTACTTCATCCACCATTGGTGCCTCATGACAATTGCCCCGCTGTGAGATCTTGGTCATTGATTTTCATGTCTTTAGTCTTGTAGATCAACTCCTGGCTTATCTAGAGCCCCTTTCACAATCTCGCTGTCTCATTTGGCCAATTAGCATTCAACACACAATCGAGATTTGAAATAGAACGAGCGCAGTTCAGCTTTTTTCTGCACAATTCAGGTTTTATATAGGTTTTGCTGTGCTGGCAAGTGATGTTATAGAGATAACCAATGTGTTGTTTTGCAAGCTAGTGAAAGGTCTTCACTACACCAATTAGGGATATTTCGTTGGCACCCACATAGATAAATATTATTAGGGTAGTGAATAAACTCAACGGTTCGGTGGACCCAGTGCAGCTGCGATTAGTGCGAGGTCACACTCTATCAGACAGCGCCCTAAGACTGTCAATTAGAAGGTCTGAGATGGAGAAAAAGAAAAAATGAGAAATGATGGGACAAAGCAAATTTAAAATGAGATAATTATTCTGATGGCAGGAGAAAATTAGATATGATATGGGCTGGAATCGGTCTGAGAAACAGCAGGCTCCGGATCATAGTGGCTTTTGGTTATTAATTCATTTGTGTGTTTCCAGGGACTGATGATTTACAATCTCTGTTGGATTTCATCTTAAATGTTGGCAGTTTATGTGTGAATATTTCCAGTAAATGGCCTAGGAAACTGGCCTACTAAAATGCATTTCTTCTAAAAAGCAATTTATTATAATCAGGTAATGTTTTTGTATTTAAATAATTTTACACATTTTTCTGACAATAATCATCAATTTCTGAAAGTGTTATAAGGTTATTTTCTAACAAAAACATATTTTCTAGATAATGTTTCTAGATAACTTACAAACGCAATAAAAAAGCCAATTGCTGAATATTTTGGGGCTAGACTGATGACATGAATTCTTTTCTTTTACCAATCTTGACCGTCTCTTCATCACAGCCCCGCTTACCGCGTTACTCCGTGAGAGTGGCGCCTGCTGCGAGCTAGGAACCATCTGCCAAGATGGCACTTGAATGAGTGAATACTTCTCTGTCACACTCAAACACTCACATCAGACTCTCTTCGCCATGGTCAGATTACTATCAAATACCCTGGCTTCAGCATTTTCCCAGCGCCAGGTATTTACGCCCCCCTCAGGCTTTGTGCCAGACGGAGCGAAGTGGCTTATAAGTACAAGATATGATTGACCTTTTCCTGCTTGATCTCAGCTTCTCAATGGATTTACAGATCTGGCACCCAACAACGTGAGTTGCCCTTTTAACTGGGATTTAGGTTCAGCTCTGTTTTAACTCTGACTAAGTTCAAAAGAAGTACATTGTAGATCTTCAGTTTAAACCTATTCACTCATGCCTGTGTTATTTTTTTAATTTGTCCAAGGTGAGGGAATAAACAAACATGCTCATCTGAATGGTCCATTTTCTTTGTCATGTGTAGTTTTAGAAAGTCTGATTCATTTTAGTGAATTCCCTCTTTCTCACATAAAACAATGAAATGTCTGATTCATTTTAGTGAATATGATTTATCCTGATTCATCCTGATTCATTTCAGTCAATCTTAAATGATCCTTTCATTCTCACATAGCACTGAACTGTCTGATTCATTGTAGTGAATCAGATTTTTTTCCTCATTCATTCTAGTCAATCTTAAAAGATCCTTTTATTCTCACATATATGGCGTAGAAAAGCATGATTCATTGTAGTTGTTATATTCTGATTCATTGTGTTTATTCAAGTTGATCTAAAATGATTCTTTTATTCTCACATATATAGTCCTGAAATGTCTGATTCATTGTAGTGAATCTGATTTATCCTGATTCATTCCAGTCAATCCAAAATGATCCTTTTATTCTTACATATAAAAAGCTGAAAGGTCTGATTTATTGTGGTAAATCTGATTTATTCTGATTAATTCCAGTCAATCCTAAATTATCCCTTTATTCTTACATATATTGTGCTGAAAGGTCTGATTCATTGTGGTTAATCTGATTTATCCTGATCCATTCTAGTCAATGCTAAATGATCATTTTATTTTCATATATAAAGAGCTAAAAGGTCTGATTCATTGTAATGAATCTGATTTGTCCTATTTCAATTTAGTCAGTCCTAACTGATCCTTTCATTCTCACATATATAGTGCTGAAAAGTCTGATTCATTGTAGTCATTGTAATCTGATTATTGTGATTCATTAGTCAAGTCTTAAATGATCATAGAGCTAGAAAGGATTCATTGTAGTGAATCTGATTATTCAAGTGAATTCTAAATTATATTTTTCCTCTCCAATATTTAGTTCTAGAAAGTCTGATTCACTGTAGTGAATCTGATTCTTTCAAGTAATTTCTAAATTATATTTTCTCTCTCTCTCTCTCTCTGATATGTAGTGCTAGAAGGTCTGATTAATCGTAGTGAATCTGATTCATTTAAGCTAATTCTAAATGAAACTTTCTCTCTCTCCGATAAGTAGTGTTAAAGTCTGATTAACTGTAGTGAATCTGACACTTTCAAGTGAATTGTAAATGATATTTTCTCTCTCAGATATGCAGTTCTAAAAGTCTGATTCATTGGAGTGAATCTGATTAATTCAAGTGAATCCTAAATTATATTGTCTCTCTCCGATATGTAGTTCTAGAAAATATGACTTATTGTAGTAAATCTGATTAATTCAAGTAAATTCTAAATTAGATTTTTTTTCCCTCTCCCTCTGATATAGTGCTAGAAAGTCTCATTCACTGTAGCGAATCGGATTCTTTCAAGTGAATGCTGAATTATATTCTTTCTTTCTCAGATATGTGTTAAAGTCTGATTCATTGTAGTGAATGTGATTCTTTCATGTGAATTCTAAATTATATTTTCTCTCTTTTTAATATGTAGTGCTAGAAAGTCTGATTTATTGTAGTGAATCTGATTCATTCAAGTAAATTCTAAATTGTATTTTCTCTCTCCAATATATAGTGCTAGAAAGTCTGATTCACTGTAGTGAATCTGATTCATTCTATTGAATACTAAATTATATACTCTCTCAGATATGTAGTGCTAGAAAGTCTGATTCATTGTAGTGAATCTGATTCGTTCAAGTGAATTATAAATTATATTTTCTCCCTCTCCGAAATGTAGTGCTAGAAAGTCTGATTCATTGTAGTGAATCTGATTCATTCAATTGATTACTAAATTATATTTTCTCTCTCTCCGAAATGTAGTGCTAGAAAGTCTGATTCATTGTAGTGAATCTGATTCGTTCAAGTGAATTCTAAATTATATTTTTCCTCTCCAATATGTAGTTCTAGAAAGTCTGATTTATTGTAGTGAATCTGATTCGTTCAAGTGAATTCTAAATTATATGTGACCCTGGATCACAAAACCAGTCGTAAGGGTCATTTTTTCAAAATTGAGATTTATACATCATCGGAAAGCTGAATAAATAAGATTTTCATTGATGTATAGTTGGTTAGGATAGGACAATATTTGGCCGAGATACAACTATTTAAAAATTAGGAATCTGAGGGTGCAAAAAAATCTTAATATTGACAAAATCACCTTTAAAGTTCTTCAAATAATGTTCTTAACAATGTATATTACTAATCAAAAATTAAGTTTTCATACATTTACAGTAGGAATTTTACAAAATATCTTAATGGAACATGATATTTACTTAATTTCCTAATGATTTTTGCCATAAAAGAAAAATCAATAATTTTGACCCATACAATGCATTTTTGGCTATTGCTACAAATAAACCCCAGCGACTTAAGACTGGTTTTGTGGTCCAGGGTCACATATTTTCTCTTTCCGATATGTAGTACTAAAAGTCTGATTCATTGTAGTGAATCTGATTAGTTCGAGTGAATTTTAAATTATATTTTCTCTCTCCGATATGTAGTACTAGAAAGTCTGATTCTTTGTAGTGAATCTGATTCATTCTAAGCAGTCCTAAGCAATTCTTTCTTGTCATATATAGAACTGGAAAGTCTGATTCTGATTTCTAGTGAATCAGTTCATTCAAATGGTTAATGTAAATGAACAGACTCTCCGTACTATGTTGTAATGTAAATGAGGGATTATTTTATTGTGTTTAGAACAAATTCATGTTTTTAAATCTTTAAATCATGTTTTTACTTAAATGTGGTTAGCTACTCTAACACAACTTTTTAAAAATGTTTTTCAGTTATGAGCTTAGTACAATTGGCTACAATTTCAAAGAGTTCCCAAAGCTGATGGTTAAGGATTGAGTTCAGAATAAGGATAAATTGGACAGTGGACGACAGAACTGTTGTTTGAAGACCAACAAAAGATCCTAATCTTGGTGTACATCCTTCTTTGCAAAAATCAGTCCAAAATCTCATTTGTCCACTGTGCAGATTCTCTATTGATTGTGTTTTGTTCATTCTTGACCTCAGCACTGACCTCAGCCTCTCCACACTGCTTAAGTTTTAAGCGCATTTTTAGATACTGTAGTTGACCAGTGCATTTCACACTCAAGCATATGGTAATGATGTAATCTATTCTCAACCCACAGTGCTGAGGGGCGTTTGACAGTCGTCACCAAGGTCCTGAAATAGCATACTGATCTACTTCCTGCACCTCTCAAGAGATTCTTCATACATGTATAGCATAATTGTGTATATTACACTGAACAATGAAAGAAGGGGGCTGGTATGGGGGTAGGGTGGGTAATAAATAAAAGTCCGCCTACTTGCGATCCACAATACCATAGCAACCAACCTGTGGATTTCAGTGCCAGATGGTCACTAGGAATTTAATCGCCTGTATTTCTTACCCAAGAGAACCATAACTTTTCAGGGCGGGTGGCATGACAAGACTCCAGCTGTAATTAAAAGCCAAAGGCTCCTCATTGGGTCACTGGATGAACATCGAATGAGCAATTAACGTTCTGCAGATGCCAAGCAGAGGTGTGAGATTCATAGATGTTTCATGTGAATGCTGACATGTTTTCAGAGTGTTTCTTTGTAGGCTGTTTGCGTGTCTTGAGCAACAGGTGCTAAACAGCCCGGACTCCATTACCGCCACCTGTCTGGTTCCACCAGCGTGGTTCTGTTGGATCTGCTCCATTGAGTTTCCGTCACCAGAGGAAATGACAACCTAAATGTGTCTTTTTGACCAGCTGTGTGCACAGCAACAACAGCATGACAGCGGTGGGGGGCGGAGGGGAAAGATTGAGCTGGCATCAGACCCACGGTTGGACACTGTGTGTCCGTATGTGTGTGTGTGTTGAGTTAGTTGCTATGGTTTCTAAAACTCAAGCTCATTTCAAAGCACTGTGTGCAATATGTACTTCATATGGGTGTTAATGATCCAACTCAATCTCATGAGAAAACACAAGGTTTTTACGAGTTGGTAGTTCACACGATGTGATTCGTATGCAAACATGATGCTCAATTAAGCACAAAGGTCCACCCCTAAACTTTACCTAAACGTGGCAGCACCAAATGTATAAATGAGTACAAAATACCCACAAATTTGGCAAAATGTAAAATGAGATTGTGTTGGAACAATTTATGTGGAGGTTTAGACAAGCGTTGAGACTAGGGGTCACTGATTAAAAATAATCACTGTGGGAAGCTTTTTCGCAAGATGCGAAATAAGTACCGCCATGTACGTTTCGTGCCATATTCGATGTGAAATGCTAAAAAAGTGTTCGGTTATTTTCCTCCGGAACAGATGAACGTACATACGTTTTATGTGACATTAGTTTTGTATGGGTCACCGCAGTTCCGACTTGAACTGTCCATTGAGTGGTGCTATAACTCTAATGCTGCATGACGTTTTAAAATAACGTACCAAGTGCACTACACCTAAACCTACCCGAAAGTATGAACAAAAGCGAATGTGACGTAAAACCACAATCGCAAGCATGACATTTTAGCTTGTTTTTTCATCGTGAGTCATGTTTTTCACAAGATTCGTACTCAAGGATTCCACATCCTAAGTCAAATTCTGTGTCGGCTGAACTACCGAACAAACTTGTTCCATCTGGAAAGTGAAACAAACGCTGTTTTACCGCCTGTTGTGTTTATTTCTGTTGGAACTGCAGAGATATGTACTTATTGGTACATATTTGGCATCTTGCGAAAAAGTTCCCACAGGTACGTTTTCTTCATGAGATCAGGTAAGAGGAAAGAATTTTAAGCTTTCACCAGCATCCAGTTTGTCAAAAATGTTTTTTTTTCAATCATAACGCCTGGTTATAAAGAGAAATTGTTTAATGTACAATAGTAGCTTTAGTTTAAATTGCATCTTTTCCTGCAATTTAAGTAATTTTTCCTTAATTAGTGTAATTATTGTCTCTCTTAATCTTAAATTTGTGGGCAGTTTTTCTCTGTCCATTTTTTCCCTTGTTTTACACATATAAATGTGTGAATGTGTACTGTAGTTATTCAGTGTATTCAGTGTTAGTTATTTACGCTTTTATTTTTAATAGTTATATATATAGCTTTACAGTTTATATAATTATTAATATACATATTAGAAAATGTTTTAAAATACGGTATCTATTTATTATGGTAATATTTTACAATAAGGTGTCATTTGTTAATATTAAACTAACATGAACGAACAATGAACAATACATTTATTACACTATTTATTAATGTCAGCTAATCAAAACAGTTCACACTGCATTAACTAATGTTAACAAACACGACTTGTGATTTTATTAGTATTGCATTAGTAAATGCTGAAATTAACATTTAGATTAATAAATGCTGTAGCAGTATTGTTCTTACCATTATTATTATTATTAATGAAAGCACGAACACTCTGAGGATATCAGCGTAATTTGGTTGTCACTTTTCCAGCATTTTGGTTCAGGTCATGCTATTGCTCTCATTTGCAGATGTGATCAAATACAGAAAAAAAGGGAGGATTCGCTTAAGCAGAAAAGCTTTGTACTGATACACCGTGAGCCCTGTCTCAATTCAGTGCAGATAAGTCTGTGCTCATTCATATTCATGAATTTTGGTTGTCATTTGCATAATTTAAAAGGCAAATGTTTCTGGTTCGCCCAAAACAAAGATGTAAAATCTAACAGGAACAGACCGCCATTTATCTTATCACGTTTGCCTCGTTTAGTTGTTGGTTGTTTAGGTAATTACAGTTGAGTCCTACATACAGGTGAAGAGACAAACTTTAGTTAATAAAATGAAAAGAAGTCAAATGTTCTTACCTGAAGCTTGCCACTGAAAAATGACAGAAGGAAACCGTCACAGGAAATCGTCAGAAATCCATTAAAGCGTCTTTCCATCTTAAAAGGTGTCAGCGCAGAGGTCAAAAGAGTGTCCTTTCAGTGTCCCATTTATGTCCCAGCTTCCAGCCTCGCTCTTTTATTTTCTCAATGTTCTCTGACGTTCTTGCAGGTGTCAGAAAGTTTCCTCAGGTAGCGGATCTCTAGTTTTATACGTGCCGTCTCTCGCTCTCTTAGTTCATTAGCTGCTGCCTGCGAAGATGGGGTGAGAGAGCGCTCTCGTTCTCTCCGCTCCTCCGTCTGTGCTCCACATGCTTTCTGCTTCTGTTACTCGCTCACTCTTTCTCACCTCTCTTTCCCCTCCTTCCTACCTTGTGACTCTTTCTATTTATGTGTTTTTTTTCTTTTGACTCTCACAGGCTCTCTTTACACCTGTCTCTCACTCTTTCTTTTTCGTCTCTTTTCACTTTTTCTCCTGCTTTCTCTCTCTCTCTCTGCTCCATGTTTAATTGGCCAGGGTGCACTTGTGGCTGTGATTGGCTGACAGATGAATGACTTGAGCTCCCGATCTCTCAGAACAGCTGCTGACCAATCACTGACCCAGAACAAGCTTGTGATTCTGACACGCAAAACTGCTCAATTTGAGCCCAGGACAAGAGGTCCTCAATGTGTGGCATGTCCTTCATGTCTCAGTGGTAAGAGGTAGGGATGGCTTTTTTGACTCCGGTGTTCAGATGCATTACCTATCTGATAACAACCAATTAGGTTGTGTTTGCATTGGTTGTGGCAGCCGGCCCCGCGGTGACCTCTTTTATTTATATCTATTTGAGCTTTTAGAACAGTAAATGTTCCTGAGCTCTTGAGGAGTTTAAGCAATGCAAACAAAATCGGGTTATTTACTTTTGAGTGGATATTTTAAGAGGCAGATGAAAATGTATTTGTGTATGGGGGATGTTGTGTAAGAGTGTGAGATACGTGAAGCTGGGAAACCAGATGGGTGGGTGGAAAGCATTACTTTCCAACAAATGTATTTGTCAGGGTAATACCTGCCCAGACTCAGCCCACCACCTTCCCTTATCATTATTTCTGTCTTTGCCAACAAAACGTCTTAGTGGAAATTGGTCGTGTCCGATCTGATTGTATACACTCTGGTTCTGAACTATTAGGATGTATTTACACCATATGGTAATGAGACACGAAATAAAAAAAAAAAAGAAATGTATAATAACCAATGCCATTTTAAATGAACATTTTCATTAAATTAACAAACTTTTTTACTTATACATTCACATTTATGCTCATTAAGGCTGCTTTTATTTAATAAAAAACTCACTAATATTGCGAAATATTATCAACATTTAAAATAACAGTTTTCTATATAAATATATATTAAAATGTAATTTATTCCTGTGATGCAAAACTGTATTTTGAACAGCCATTACTCCAGTCTTCAGTGCAACATGATCCTTCAGAAATCACCCTTAAATGCTGATTTGGTTGATAAATTATTATTAAGAATGTTTAGAATGTTAGAATATCTTTTATTGTCACCTTTGATTAATTCATTCCACCCTCCAGAATATAAGGGTGTTAATCTTGTTAATCTAATTAATTCTTAAAAAAAATACAAAATTAATCCCAAGCATTTGAACAGTAGAGAATATTGATTTCTTGGTAGATTTAATATTTACACACACACACACACACATATATATATATATATATATATATATATATATATATTAAAATTGTTTACTTATGTAAAATTGTTTAACAAATGTAACTAATAAAATGTTACTTTTTTAGGTTTACATTACCATACTATTTGTTAAAATCAAATCACAAATCACAACTTATATAAATAATATATACTTATTTTTAAATCTTTTTTTATATTTTTAACATTTCTATATTTTTCCAGTGCTTTCAATAAAAATAACTTCTTTTTTAAACCTTTGCATTCACATATGTACACTACCATTCAAAGATTTAGGGTCTAAAAAATGTTTTAATATTTAAAAAATCTGTTCCTTATACTCATAAATGCTTCAATTATTTGATGAAAAACTCACTAATATTGTGAAATATTATTATAATTTAAAATAACTGTTTTCTATTTAAATGTGTTTTAGAATGTAATTTATTCCTGTGTTGAGAAGCTGAATTTTCAGCATCATTACTCAAAGTCTTCAGTGTCACATGATCCTTCAAAAAAAAAAAAAAAAACCTCTAATATATTGATTTGGTGATTTGATTTCTTCTTAATACCAATGTTTAGAAGAAACAACAACATAAAAATAACAGTATCTTTTATTGTCACCTTTGATTTTTTGCATCCTTGCTGAATATAAGAGTATTAAAATTAATTCTTTTAAAAACCCTTACTGATTCCAAACATTTGACCAGTAGTGAATATTGATTTTATGTTTACACTTTTTTTTAAAGATATTGTTTATTCAAACAAATATAGCCAATAAAATGTTATTTTTGTAGGTTTACATTAACATACTATTTATTCAAATCATTTTTTATTTTTTATATATTTTTTAACATTATACATTTGTATATTGGCAGTGTTTTCAATAAAAATAACTGTTTTTTGTTTGTTTTTTACTTGTAGAATCACATATGTACACTACCACTCAAAAATCTGGGGGCTAAGTATTACTCCAGTCTTCAGAGTCTGAAATCACTCTGATATGCTAATTTGGCTGATTTCTTATTGTTATTAAAGTTGAGAAGAAATAACAGTAACATTAATATTAACTAAGAATGAACAATATTTCTACCGCATTTATGAATCTTAGTTAATGTTCATTTGAGCTTTTACTGATGCATTATTAAAATCACAAGTTTGTTAACATTAGTCAATGCACTGTGAACTAACATGAACATGGAAAGACTGTATTTTTATTAACTAACATTAACAAAGATTAATAGTGTAATAAATGTATTGTTCATTGTTCATATATATACATATATATACATATATACATATATATATATATATATATATATATATATATATTTTTTTTTTTTTTTTTTTTTTTTTTAACACATTCTTAAACTTGTTTNATTTTTTTTTTTTTTTTTTTTTTTTTAACACATTCTTAAACTTGTTTTCTTAAACTAACAAATGTAGCCAATAAAATGTTATTTTTGTAGGTTTACATTAACATACTATGAATTAAAACAAATCACAAAGTCCTATCATTTTTTATTTTTTAAATATATTTTTATATATTTTTTACATTTCTATACTGGCAGTGTATTCTTTGGGTACTCACTTTCCTTTCAGACCATTAGTCCTCAATCCTCTGTAAACATTGCACGTGTCAAAATGATTGCAGCTTTAATTTAAAGTGCTGAGTGCACGCTGAAAAATGACTCACTTATAGATCATTTCAGGTTTCAAGTTATTTCAAGTATTTTTTTTTCCAGACGTGACTGAAAGTGATGATATCTCGGTGGGTGAGTTGTTTACACTGTAATTAGTTCATCCATTTCCAAAAGTTTGGTCCATTTGGGCCGATTTGTGCACCAGTTGTAAACACGATAGGCGTTATTGCACTGACAGAGTAATAAGCCTCCTCTCATGATTTTCCACTACATTTCGACTACCTCAGAAACTTTACCCACCGCTGTCGCCATTGGACAGTGTTACTTTAGAAAAATGAAAGATGTGGACACTTTTTAATTTCACATTCAGAGATCTGCACATTTGCATTTGAACTCTACTAAATAGTTGTTTATGTTGCCTCAAATCAGCAGTTCTCATTGAACAACTGATCAACAATTGAACAAACGACTTCCTGCTCCTTTGTCGTCGGCAAATTGCCAGCAATTTGAAAGACCCTGCAGGTTTTGCAGTAAAAACCACTTTGTGTATGTAGATGTATAGGTGTTTGAATGTTTGCGTTTGATCAGTTTCGGATGCAGGAATCAGAACACGTGCTCTAAACCTCTGCAAACACAGATAAGGAAAGCATGGATTGCTGAACATTTGCTGCCTGCTGATAAAGCACAGGAAGTCTATCAAATATGAGGTAAAGAAGACCCCAATTAAAAAAAAAGGACATCACTTTGGCCTGTCAATCTCACCCTGGCTAAGGTCACATTTCTTGGGAAAGGATGGGATCGAGTGTGATGCTGCTTATGTTCATGAGAGATATTCAGGGACAGAACATAATTTAATTAGGACTTAATTAACCACCCTGTCTTGCAAGCATTAATATCCTTCCTGTTGTCTTTAATTGATCAGACTATATATGTGACCCTGGACCACAAAACCAGCCATAAGGGTCAATTTTTCGAAATTGAGATTTATACATCACCTGAAAGCTGAATAAATGAGCTTTCCACTGATGTATGGTTTGTTAAGATAGGACAATATTTGGGCGAGATACAACTATTTGAATATACGGAATCTGAGGGTGCAAAAAAATCTAAATATTGAGAAAATCACCTTTAAAGTGGCAAAATGAAGTTCTTAATAATGTATATTACTAATCCAAAATTCGGTTTTAATATATTTACAGTAGGAATTTTACAAAACATCTTCATGGAACATGATCTTTACTTAATATCCTAAGGATTTTTGGCATAAAAGAAAAATTGATAATTTTGACCCATACAATGTATTTTTGGCGACTTAAGACTGGTTTTGTGGTCCAGGGTCACATATCTGCTTGCATGAATCTTTAGCAGAGGACGTAGTGTGTGCGCTTAGTTTCTTTCTTGAGACAGTTAAGCCATTAAAATAAACAACTTGCGCAAATCTTCAAACTTTAATTACCCACTAATTACACTGATTAGATAATCACTCCTCCCTGGTTAACAAATGTTAGAGAGAGAAAAACTGAGCTCAGGCTTTAGCAGAGGAAGGCAGAGAGTTTGCTACGATCTAGGAAACACAATTTCAAAACATATTCCTGTGTGTGTCACATCCAGCATAGAGGTGTCCAACATGTGATGTCTGATCTTTGTCATAACATGCACAGCTTGTACCAACCAAAAAAAAAACCTAGTACTCTACAATTGTCACTGATTTTCTTTTTCTTTCTTTCTTTCTCTTTCTTTCATAAAACAGGAACTTTCATCATATTAATGATGATTAACTTATTTACTTTACACCCCCAATAATTAAAAATTAAAATGAAGGGAAATTTAAACATGTTTTAAATTAAACACTTAACCATGTATTTATTGTAGGTAATGTCGTAAATTATAATTCGTAATAACAATAAAAAATTCAATCATTAACAAACTTTAAGAACATACACAGGCAGCTCTTTCTTTGCCTTCTTTTTGTATTTTGTTGCCTCTTAGCATTTGAAGTGACTCATTTTTGTTCTCTAGAAACCTGTAAGTAGTCGTCATCCCATCTGCACACACCTCCTAACAGAGCTACTTTTACCGAACCTCTCTCATCTTTCTCTCTCCCTCTCTTTCCTTCCTCTTTCGTGAAAAATTAATTGAGTTTTCTTCCCGTACCTCAAATTGACGCTGTTGCCATTTCAGTATGTGTGAAGAAGAGCGAGTGTGAAGCTGCTGGTACCGTAAGCATCCTTTGATATGTCTGAAAGACAGATTTGCCATAATGTTATTTTCAGGGTCACAGTTTATTTGTTGCTTAATCATGTTGTGTGTTGAGAAACACCTGTAATGGAGCAGGAATGTGTATGTGTGTTTGTGTCTGTCTCCCACACAGAAGCAGTGGTGCAGAGACAGATGTTATTCCTTAAGCAGAGTTAAAAGACATTTGAAGGTTCGGTTTGCAAATACTATCTGCACTCATGTTGTTGTTTTCTGTTATATTTGGTACTGTCATTATTATCTCAAAAAAGACATAATTTGTAGAGTAGTGTTGCTCTCGTTTAGCTACATTAGGCATACTGAGTGGAAAACTGATTACCGCTAAAATAAAAATACTTTCTAATTCTCCTATTTGGTCTTGTGGTTAATAACAAAATGTCTATATTTATCTTCTGAATCAGCCTCAGAGTCAAGCAGTTCATGAAACTCAGTTATGCAGGGCATTAAGAATATGCTTTTTTGTGCTTTAAAATGTTTTTATTATATACATGATTAAATTTGCTAGGTTTCAGAAAAATGGAAGTCTACCTATATCTAAAAAAACACTGCAATGTTCTTTTCAGCAAATAGTACATATCCAAAATGATACATCTAATGCCAATTCCGTCCACATATGAAGGAAGGCGAAGAGGACAGATAAAGAGGAGAGGAGAAAAGGAAAGGAAAGAAGAGGACAGATAAAGAAAAGAGAGAGCTGAGGAGAAATGATGAAAGGAGCAAATGAAACAGAGACAAAATGGCTTAGGAAAATGAGTGAAAAAAAGAGAGAGGAAAGACAAAGAGGACGGGAGAGACAAAAGGAAGGAGTAGGAGAGGAGAAAAAAGTATAACTCAGAGGACAAGAGAAGAGAGACAATGAGAGAAGGAATGATGAGGAGAGGAGACACAAGATGATGAGACAAGGAAATGAACTGAGACAAGTAGGGGACAAGGGTTGAGAGAAATGAGAGACACACGTGAAGGTGAGGGAAGACAAAGAGAGGAGAGATTAGAAGATAAGACACAAGATGATGAGACAAGGCAAGGTTAGGACAAGAGAGGAGAGACAAATATGGAGAAGAGGGGAGACAAGGAAAGGAGATTTGAGATTATGAGACAAGGAGATGAGGTGAGACATATAGGGGAGAGAAAAGAAGAGACTGATATGAAGGCAAGGGGAAACAAGGAGAGGAGAGATTAGAAGAGGAGACACAAGATGATGAAACAAGACAAGGACAGGACAAGAAATGAGAGACAAATAAGAAGGAGAGTGGAGACAAGGAGAGGATATATATTGGAAGAGGAGATACAAGGAGAGATACACGGCTAGATACAAGGTGATGAGAAAAGGAGATGAGGTGAGACAAGTAGAGGACAAGGCAGAGGAGAGAAAAAGGAGAGACCAATATAAAGTTGAGGGGAGACAAAGAGAGGATATATCAGAAGAGGAGAGAAGATGATGAGACAATGAGATGAGACAAGACAGATAAAAGGAGAGACAGATATAAAGCTGACAAGGAGACAAGAAGAGGAGAGATGATGAAACAAGAGAGAAGAGAGAAAAGAAGAGACAGATATGAAGGCAAGGGGAGACAAGGAGATAATAGAGTACAAGAGGAGAAACAAGATGATTAGACAAGGATATGAGATGAGCCAAGGAGAGGACAAGAGAGGAGAGAGAGAGATAGAGGAGAGGAGAAATTATGAGGAGAAGAGAGACCAGTAGATGACAGATTACGAGAGGGGAGATGAGGCAAGGAGATGAAATGGGACAAAGGGAGGGGAGGATGCGAGAGGGGTAGATATAAGCTGTTAAGACAAGAAGATGAAACAAGACATGTAGAGGACAAGAGAGAGAATGAAGGAGATATGAAGGAGAGGAGAGACAAGGAGAGGGTAGATCAGAAGAGGGGACAATGAGATGAGATGAGATGAGATAAGTGGACAAGAGAGGAGAGACAGGAATATAGGAGAGGAGAATAAGGACCAGAGAGGAGAAGAGAGACCAGTAGATGATAGTTTAAGTAAGGGGAAACAACAAGATGAGACCAGGAGAAGAGATGAGACGAGGAGGAGAGAAGAGATGAGAGTTTAGGAGAGGAGATGCAAGATGATAAGGCAAGGAGACAAAACAAGGAGATGGGAAGAGACAGGAGAGACAAGGAAAGACAGATGGAGGAGAGTAGAAATTATGAGGAGTGGATAGATTAGGAAAGGGGAAAATGAGACAAGAAGACAAGATAGGGAGAGGAGAACAGTGAGGAGAGACCAAGAGAAACAGAGATGAAAGAGAGGAGAAACAATGAGACAAGAAAATACAAAAAAAAAAAAAAGCGGAAAGGAAAAAGGAGGGTAAATGATTAGAAAAAAAAAAGAGAGGGGGAGAGAGATGAGCAGTGAATACACGAAAAGAGACAAGAAATGAAGTGGAGAGGACAAGGACGAGAGAAAAGGAGAGGCTTTTTGACTTTGTAAGACACTTTAATTACCAAAATGTAAAACCATCATACATTAATTTACATCATAAACATAGAGGAGAAAAAAATAGAAAAAGTGTACCACTGAGTTTACTTTTAAGTGACAGCCATATTGCCATTTTAGCTTGTTCAAACAAAAAATGTATTAAAACATAAACTTGTTTTCTAAAGGAAAGAAGAAAAGATGAGAGGATAAATGAGGGGATATGATGAAGAAAGCAATGACGAGAATGATGAGCAGGTGAAACAAGGAGATGAGAAGAGAGAGGAGAGACAAGGGAATTTGGAGGAAAGGAGAGACGAGGAGATGAGAAGATGAGAGACAAAAAGAGAATAGGATAGAATAGAATAGAATAAGAAAAGATATAAACGAAGATGAGACCAAGAGAAGAGACAAAACAATAAGAGGAGAGGACATGAGGAGGAGGGACAAGACGAAGACCGAGAAGAAGAGGGTAAAGGAGGGGAGAGGAGGGTTCGATCACTTCACCTTCACTCATGCTCATTCATTTTTCCGGTCTCTGACTCTCCTCTTTCATCTGTGCACTTAATTTGTCCTTCCTCTGTCCCTTTATCTCCTGCTCCCTCTTTCTTTTTTCTCCTTGTCTTTTTTTCTATCTTTGACCTAACACTGAAAATGGCAGGGACCCAAAAAAGACCAGTGAATTCATCCTTTTCTCGCTCTCTCACTTTGACACATGCTCTCAGCATCCACCATAAGTGACACGCACAGCAGGCCTTAATTGGGTGACTGTGTTTTGAGAGCCCAGCAGTCCGAGTGCACTGAGGGAGAGCGATGGTACATTTTACTCACTTAGATTACCCGCTCACTCCTTCATTTATCTGGAAAGACAACAGCGCCCAGACATATGTGTGTGGATGCGTGAGACAGATGGATTCTGATTGGGTTTTAAAGGGAATTTTATTGTGAGTGGCTCTAAGGGATGTTTGTGGAAACTACACAAAAGTGGGCTTGCATGTGACATTCAAGGTCAACGTTGTATGTCGATGGTAAATAGTTTCGATCACTTTAGATCTTTCACACAGCCTTTTTTAACAGAGTATTATTTATCTATCTATTTATCTAGTTTATTTTTGTAAGTTGCATTATAAGTCTGCGTAGCTCGAACCCACTTAATATTTATTTTTACAGATATACTTTTTTTAAAGATGGATTAAAAATCCACTTAGCTCAAAAATCTGAGGAGACATGACACTTCCAGTCCTTTCTACGATTTCTCTCACTTCATGGATGAAATCACTGCTGCACACTAACTGTCAGACAGCCACTGAGGTAGAGTGATAAGAGCTGCATAAAAAGAGAAACAGTGAGAAAAAAGGCTAAGAAAGAGAGAGACAGTGCATATCTGCTTAGATTTTTGCTGCCTTTAAGTCCCCATTATCATCACACGGATGTGATAATTAAACTGTTAATTACAGTTGAAAGAGTTGCACTTTGTTCTCTGTTTGATTATTATAGGGGACTTCATCCTAATTTTAAAATATAAGGCAACTTATTACAAGGTAACTCAACTAACAACTGACAAAATACTTAAAAAGTCTATAAATCACTCGCTTTCTACATTGTTGAACAGCGACACCAGCAGGTAAAGTTAAAGTGGGAGTCTGTGGTTCTCCCACCTCCCCTGAACCCATTGAGTTTTAACAGACCCGCTAAAGCTTGCAGTGAGTTTGGTGGGGGGTAAGTGAGTTGAATGGGGGAAAGTCACATGAGAGAAGGCAATGCCTCTATCGCGATCCCTGCTGAAGAATCAAGCATAAACCAGAATGGAGTCCAAGATGGTTAGTGCTGGTATAGTGCTGGTCCAGGCTGGTGTATGCTGGTATAGTGCTAGTTTATGCTGGTATAGTGCTGGTCCAGGCTGGTTTATGCTGGTATAGTGCTGGTCCAGGCTGGTTTATGCTGGTATAGTGCTGGTCTAGCTGGTGGACCAGCATATCCATGCTGTTCTCAAGCAAAATGGAGCTGGTGATGCTGGTTCACCAGCATGGTCTTGCAGGGTTGAGTGTCAGTAGGCCAGCTGTCTGTATGCATGTAGTGTTTTGGGGACAAACATAGTTTTTGTTTGCATATTTCTCTATTTAACACATTAATGATGCAACAAAAAACAATTAAACATGATTTTTTGAATTATATGACAACTTACGTGTAATTTCTTTTGTTCCCTCTGCTTAAAGTAGAAATTACATTTTTAATTGCTTTAGCTATGATGTGAATTATGATATGACATGAATTAATGGTCGAATCACTGGTAAACTGGTAAAACGTTTCAAAGCATCAAAGGAATTGTCTCCCGTTTCATTGCATAACAAATCCATTTAAAGATATGGTTACCATGCTGGAATCCACCAAACCAGAAACCAGCATCCCATGCTGGGAACCAGCAAACCAGCAACCAGCATCCCATGCTGGGGACCAGCAAACCAGCAACAAGTATCCAATGCTGGGATTCAGCCAACCAGCATCCACTGCTGGGATCCAGCAAACAGTATCCCATGCTGCGAACCAAGAAAACAGCAACCAGCATCCAATGCTGGGATCTAGCAAACCAGCAACCAGCATCCCATGCTGGGGACCAGTAAATCAGCAACCAGCATCCCATGCTGAGATCTAGCAAACCAGCAACCAGCATCCCGTGCTAGTGACCAGCAAACCATTACCAGTATCCAAAGCTGGGATCCAGCAAACCAGCCCCCAGCATCCAATGCTTGGATCCAGCAAACCAGCAACCAGCATCCCATGCTAGTGACCAGAAAACCATTACCAGTATCCAAAGCTGGGAACCAGCAAACCAGCCCCCAGCATCCAATGCTTGGATCCAGCAAACCAGCAACTAGCATCCCATGCTAGTGACCAGAAAACCATTACCAGTATCCAAAGCTGGGAACCAGCAAACCAGCCCCCAGCATCCAATGCTTGGATCCAGCAAACCAGCAACCAGCATCCCATGCTAGTGACCAGAAAACCATTACCAATATCCAAAGCTGGGATCCAGCAAACCAGCAACCAGCATTTAACGCTGGGATCCAGCAAACCAGCAACAATCCCATGCTGGGGACCAGCAACCAGTATCCCATGCTGGGATCCTGCAAACCAGCAACCAGAATTCAAAACATACCTTATGCTGGTGACCAGCAATGCTGGACTTTTCAGCAGGGATTTGACTGGATATGAATGGTTATGTTCGGCTGCAATTGATTCATGTGATAAATCCTGTCTCTTGTGTTCATGCGCATTTTGTGTTCGCGAATCAGAATCTGAATGAGTTAAAGTTTGAATGAACAATATAAAGGAGTTAATGGGAAGACTAATTAAAAAGAATAAGTCAAACATTTAGATATAACCACTTTGTTACGTCAAAATAAGACTTGAAAAGGCCTGAAAATATGATCTGTTGGAGTTTTTAGTAAGTAATCAGCTTGGTGAAATGCAAAAGTAAATCTCTGTGTCTGTGACCAATATTTACAATACTGATATACACACACATATAACATTTTAAATGACGTTTCACTGTTTTTCTGTTTGGATTTTCATAGTTACAAAAAGGTTTCTAAGCTTGTTTGATCTGTCTGAAATCGCGCGCACACACACACACAAAAACACACGCACATTTTCACTGATGAGAGGACCATTGAAGGACATAACAGGTTGGAAGAGGTCAAAGACACACAAACATACGCACATACACACCTGTCTGTGTGTATCTATCACTCAATCCCCGTAGCTGAAGGACACTGCAGATAAACCTGCATCTCTATTGTCCCTGTTGCTGTGCACGCGTGTGTTTGACCTCCCTCCGACTATTGTGTTTCAATCAGTGGCCCTGGTGAAACACACGGCTCTGTCTATGCTGACGTGGCCTCGCTCCTTCTTCGAGCCATCTGGAAATGGCACAGTTTCATTTGCCACGTCACTCAAAAAAAAAAAAAAAAACCTTAGCCCTGTAATCCTGCACACGAGAAGAGATCAGCATGTGAGTGCGAGCCTGGGATTTGGGTTGTCATTCGCCGTCACACACCGCACATTTGACTGACCTCGAGAGTTCCTTGTGAGCGTGGTGAGGGCGTTCGAAAGGCAGTGCCGCAGGGGGGCACTTAATGGTATTTAAGTGTTATCTATTTTGGGCTCAATGAGTGCATGAGAGATTCAAAACACATATGACCCTTCTGTACACACCCACTCAGTCACACATGCACACATACACACACTCTCCATTCCCATTTTTTCCCATTTTCTCTCTCGTTTCCAGGCGCAAGCAGAGAAGATTAATCCGGACTTCAAGGCTGGTGCTCCGAGATAAACATGGTATGGAGACCATGTGACGGATACTGATTACCACAGACTGCGTCATTGCACACACACACACAAACAGATTGTACGTACCTACCTATATACTTGATTCTTAAGAAACAACCAATATTTATATTATCATTTTTATTAACACACTATTTATTAGTCATTATATCAAAATTTAAACACTGCTTAAAAACAAGGACAGTAACTGTTAACCCATCATTTATAGTGCACTGTATAGTTTGTGCCAATCATGCTATGAATAATGATTGACAGGTTAATCAACCAATCAGAGACATGATGGCACTCAAATGTGTTTTACAAACAATTTAATTTTATGTGAAAAAATATTTTATTTCTACAATATATTTATATATATTTACATTTTTTTAGAAGGCACAGGATATTCTGGTTCCGCTGACAAGCCCTCTGATAAACACAAATACAATTGCTCTCTTTTTTTGTGGAAAGATTTTTCCCAGTGTGATGTGAGCCCCCCCACAAGTTTTTTTGCCAGTGTGGTGCCACTCAAACAGACAGGAAGTGCCATGCATCTGCTCGGCCATGTCCATCTGACTGCTCTAATTCAATATGCTGCAGCAAAACCCAGCAGTGCTAAAGGTTAAAACCTTGTTGCCATTTTCATAGGAGGATACTGACCTAATACAGGCCAGAGGCACACTCTCTGCTCAAATGTTCGCTTCCTGTTGAGCTCATTTTGCTTTATTTGCAGTGGAAACAGAAATAACTGCTGCCGGCACTAAAAAGACAGAGGTCGGTTTTATTTTCATAGGCCTTAAAGCAATAAAAGGAGATCAAATCTATAACATTTAAACACTATACATGTGTTATTACTTTTAATTCGTGCAAAACTGCAAATGTGAATCTGAAAACCCCTTTTAAAATTCTTAAAGGGGCAGTTCACCCAAACATGAAAATTCTGTCATTAATTGCTCACCCTCATGTCATTCCAAATCTGTAAGACCTTCATTCATCTGCAGAACACAAATTAAGCTATTTTTGATGAAATCCAAGAGCCTGCATAGACGGCAATGCAACTGACACGTTCAAGGCCCAGAATGGCAATTAAGGACATTGTTAAAATAGTCCATGTGACATCAGTGGTTCAACCTTAATTTTAAAAAGCTACGATAATACTTTTTTGTGCAAATAAAAAAAAAAAAAATGACTTTATTCAACAATTCTTCACCTCCAAATCACATCTTCTGCCATTATCAAAAGTCTTACGGGTTGACATGAGTGTGAATAATGACAGAATTTTCATTTTTGAGTGACCAATCCTATTAATAATAATCTTCACGGTACAGTGCCCCGACCCTATTTACTGAACTTCAGTGTAACATGCTACAGACATGAATAATAGCTCAAAATGTGCGGCTTTTTAAGGAAAGATGGACTATTACTTTACTAAGCAATTCTATTTTCACCTTTCAACCTAGACCCGTTTCAGTTCATTCATATGCTCTTGGTTATTGGCATTAGTAATTGCACCAGGCTATAGAGCTCTTAACTGTTTTCTTGATTTGACCGATTCTCTTGAGCTTTATGCCTTGCACGCTTCTTGTTCTGCACGGCTCTCGCAAGGAGCTATTTTGAGAAATCAATGATAATCTACTGTGAAAATCATTTCTTATGGGAGTTATCAAAGCTTTATCCGTAAGTTCTCTCACATTTTGTTCCCTGAGCAACAGCCTCTTAAAGGTGCACAAATTGGATATTAAGATTTTAACAAAAAGCGGACTGTAGATGCGTTAAGGAATATTCTGGGTTAAGTAATATTGATTACCTCAAAATTAATTTCTACTTGTCCTTTTCTACTTGAGTAAATTTGGGTTACAATGAAGTACTTACAACAGAAGGGAATGGGGACAATCTATAAATGTTAAAATACTGAAAAGATAATCTTATAGCGTGAAAATCATTTACTAAGCTTTGCAAAGAGTTACACAACAACTTTGCTGTGATAAAATGATGTCTAAAACCCTAAAATATCTGTAAAAATGGCAAAAACAAATTTACAATTCAAATAATGCAGCTGGTTTTAAAATGATAAAATGATAAGCTTCACATTTCTGCATTTCTGCTCACCAGCGGATCCTCTGCAAACAGCTGATAAAAACATTACAAAAATCCACAAGTAATCCACACTACTCATCAGTTCATCAGTTAATGTCTTGTGAAGTGAAAAGCTGTGTGTTTGTAAGAAACAAATCCATCATTAAGATGAAGATTAAACTTTTGGACTCTCATTCTGATGGCACCCATTCACTGTTTAGGATAATGAAACAAACTCATCTACATCTTGGATGGCCTGAAAGTACATTTTCAGCACATTTTCATCTATTTCTTTAAGGCATGCACACTACAAGACTGAATATTGTCACCATTTAATCTTTCAAGTCTGCAACATAAGCAAAAAGTCATCTGTGCCTTCCTTCTCCAGCAATGCTGACTGTATGTTTGTCCACTAAAGGAGTTTTATGTCTCTGTGGAAGCTTTTATCTTTTGCAGTGCTTGCAGGCTTTGCATGCAGAGCATGTGTTGGCTGCAGTCGCAGAGAGAGCAGTGAGAAAGGTGCTGCATTAAGGAGCTCAGCTCCTCTGTTTTTGGCAGGCAGACTTCACGGCATACTGAAAGGTGCTTAAGCATTTTAAGTGGCCACAGCGTGCCAATATTTCACTCAGGCAGAATAACTGTCTTAATGCTTAATATCCAGCCATCCATTGAGCACGTTTCCGGTGTTTAAACATCTCTTTTGCTACAATTTTACACTCGTAGAGAGGTTGGGCGGCCAAAAAAGCGGTGGAAGACAAAGACCTTTCAGGCACTTCATTACATACAACATTAAACTCAATCAGGGTATTAAGATGCTTTAAAGTTTTTATTTCACACCACAAGATAAAAAATAGCAGAGAATGAGAGGGCACATGAGCCAGGACAAACATCAAGATGACAATAGCTGTCTGCGCTTTTGCTATTGACTTGGTGAATGGGTCATGTCTGATCATGACAGACTGTTTTATTACAGAAGGAATAGGCACAACAAATGTCCACATCACATAAGGCAGTGAAAATAAAATGTCTCTCTGTTCACACTGACAGTGATGAAATCGAGTCACCGAGCTGTTGGTTTCTTGTAGGCGTTCCTATTTTGGTGCAGCATCTAACTGTATAAGGTGGCTGATCACTGTCTGCACTACCATAGGTAGTCACTGTTTATTTGTATATAGTTCAGCTTTTTCTTAACTTAAATGTTTTTGTCACTTATGTTGCTAGAAACTGCCAGAAGTATCTCATTCTGGGAGTTGCAAACAGCATGACTGGAGTGAGATTTTGTAATGTTTTTGAAAGAAGTCTCTTTTGTTCACCAAGGCTGCATTTATTTGATTAAAAACATTGTGATATACTACCATTTAAAAGAACTGTTTTCTATGTTAATACATTTTAAAATGTAATTTAAAACTCTTTTTTTTCTTAGAATTGTGAGATATAAATTTGCAATTGCAAGAAATAAAGTCAGAATTCTGCGAAATAATATCAGTACTGTGAGATATGAACTCACAATTCATACTTTTCTTTTAGGAATGTGAGATATAAACTTGCAATTGCAAGAAATAAAGAATTCTAAGGAATAACATCAGAATTGGAAGATAAAAATTTGCAATTTTGACTTTTCTCAGAATTGTGAGATACAAACTCAATTGTGAGTTCTAAAAATTCTGACTTCATTTCTCACAATTATGAGTTTATATCTTATTTTTAGAATTCTTAGAATCTGTTCTTAGAATTGTGAGATATAAACTCCCAATTGCAATAAAATAAAGAGATATTACCTCGTAATTCTGACTTTTTTCTCAGAATTGACATATACAGTCGCAATTGCAAGTTATAAAGTCAGAATTACAAGATATAAACTCGCAATTGCGAGATATAAAGTCAGAATTGCAAGATAAAAATTCACAATTCTGATTTTTTTTTCCAAATTGTGAGATATAAACTTACAATTGTAAGTTAAAAAGTCAGAATTGGGAGATATAAACTCACAATTCCAAGAAATAAAGTCAGAATTACAAGAAATAAAGTCAGAGTTCAAAGATAAAAACGTGCAATTCTGACTTTATTTCTCGCAACTGCGAGTTTATATCTCAAAATTCCGAGTAAAAAGTCAGGATTGCGAGATATAAACTCGTAATTATGACTTTTTACTCAGAATTTTGAGATATAAACTCGCAATTGTGAGAAATAAAGTCAGAATTGCATGATTAAAACACAATTCTGATTTTTTTTTTTTATTTCGCAATTGCGATTTTTTTCTCCGAATTGTGAGATATAAACTCACAATTCTAAGAAATAAAGTCAGAATTCTAAGAGTTCCAAGATAAAAACTTGCAATTTAGACTTTTTTCCCAGAACTATAAGATATCAACTCAGAATTGTAAGTTATAAAGTCAGGATTGCGATATATGACTTTTTCTCAGAATTGTGAGACATAAAACTTGCAATTGCGAGAAATAAAGTCAAAATTGCAAGATAAAAACTCTGACTTTTTTTTCAGAATTGTCAGATATAAACTCAATATAAAACACAATTGTGTGTTATAAAGTCAGAATTGTGAGTTTATAACTTGCAATTCTAACTTTATTTATTGCAAATTTGAAATTGCGAGAAAAAAAGTCAGAATTGTGATATTATAAAAAAATCGCAATGAACCTTTTTTTATTTTTTATTCAGTGACAGAAATGAGCTTCCATACATCTCAGTGGTTTTAGTAAATTAGATTTTATTTTATGGGCTATAAGAAAGTCTGACACTTCTGCATTCTATTGTTTCCTTAATTCAAATTCAGTAGTTGAACTGAAATTAAAAGGGCATTCTCAAAAAGAGACTTTCTTAAGATTTGTTTAGAGCAGATGTCTTTGAAAAATCATTGTAAATCATTGAAAAACACATATTCCACAATCCAATAAGTTCTAGAAGTTTCACATTAAGTGAAGAGGTTGTCATGATCCCCTTGCTTAATATTTTACATCACTTGAAGACCAAAAAAAGATCCCCAGGCAGCCCTTGATTTCATCATGCAGCAGCAGCAGAGACAAAAAGGGAAAGAAAAGAATTGTTAGAGCCCTGGAGGACATGACAAGTGCTCATGTACCATCCCATTCTGGGCTGGATGGTGACCCGTACAGATACAAAAACCAACTGAAAACCACAGAAATTATATATATATAGAAAAAAAGACAAACAGAGGCTCATGCAGTGACCTCTGATTCATCAAAGCTTGGCTGAAAAGAGGATTGCATCATTTCTTTTTTTATATAGTTATTTTTGACAATGAACTATGGAACAGCAAGAAATAGGATACAAGAAAGGGATACAAGATGGGAATGAGATCTGGAAATGACGTGAGCCGGATTTGAACTTGTGTTAGTAAGGTTGGGGAAGTTTTACTCTTGTGAATCATCATCTGTTTTAGTGAATCATGCAAGCCCATTAATGACATTCATATGCTTTAAAATGCTAATCAGGTATCTGTATTGCTATATCAGTGCATATAAATTAAAATAATTAAATATTATATGTGGGAAAATATGCCTTGATCATTTTACTTGATTTTTGTTTAATTTGCTACTAAAGTTCTTAGCATCAAAACTATGAACTGTATATTTAAATATGATTTGAATATCAATACACTCTTAAAAATGAAGGTTCTTTAAGAACCTTAAACATCCATGGAAGCTTTCAAATGCAGAAAAGGTTCAAAAAAGAATCTTTAGATATTTGAAATGTTCTTCAGAATGGTTCTGTTAGGAACTGTTCACTGAAATGTTCTTTGGGGAACCAAAAATGATGGTTCTTCCATGGCATCACTGCAAAAACACCCTTTTAAAACCTTTATTTTTAAGAGTGTAGAAAGACTAAAAAAATTAGATATAATTTAGCCTTTTCTTGTCTAGTCTTTTGAATTTTGTTGATGTTAAGCAGTATGTGATGTTATGAAGACATCAGTATCATTGGACCCCGCACAGTCTGGATGAAACAGCTGTTCTCTCTGGCACACAGGAATAGATGTTCCCGCCTCGTGCTGTCTTTGTTTCTGACAAAACTTCAGATGTGAGAGCCTAAACTTCAGATGGGAGAGTTAAAAATAGGCCTGCTAATGACGTTTTTCTTTGCAAAGCTGAATGAAATCATACCGTGTGATTTAGCTGCAGCCAGGCCTACATGCACCACCTGGTAGTTAGAACCTGGATTTGGTTTTACACATTAATATCACCTTTTTAGTGTTGATCGCAGTGACAGTAAGCCTTTTGGGCTTTCTCCCGTACCTTTTGTTCTCTCTTAATTTCCTACTGTGAGACATGTAAATATATAGACTGGCAATGTCCTTACTACCTTTCTGTGTCTTGAACATTGCGTTGCTGTCTATGCAGGGTCAAGAAAGCTCTCAGACGTCATAAAAAATATCTTAATTTGTGTTCTGAAGATCAGTGAAGGTCTTACAGGTTTGGAACGACATGAAGGTGAGTAATTAATGACTGAATTTTCATTTTTGGGTGAACTATCCCTTCAAAGCTGAGATTTAGTTTTGAAGAGATAAAAGCCGGTGAGATAACACCAGGCTACAGACAACATCTGTGGTTTTGAAAGTCACTTGCTGTCATATGTGGCATTGCTCGCATCAGCTGTCAACCCTTCACCACTCATTTGACATACTCATTCAGAGAGTGTGGAATTCAGCACGTCTGAGCTCATCTCTCACCTGCATATATGTCGCAAGATATCTGCAGGGAATTGATCACCTTGATCTCCAACCACTGTAAGTTCCATGTAGAGGATGAGCACTAGGATGACTTATAGTTATACGATCCTCTGTGTACATTGCTAAAGGGTTTATATGCTGCCAAATGTCATTTATATGCAGCCATTAGAACTAATGTCCTTTATAATGTCTTTAAAGGAGATTGTTACACTTCCAGAACAAAGATTTACAGCTAATGTACTCACCCCCTTGTCATCCAAGATGTTCATGTCTTTCTTTCTTCAGTCGCAAAGAAATTATGTTTTTTGAGGAAAACACCTCAGCATTTTTCTGCATATAATGGACTGTTATGATGCCTCGAGATTGAACTTCCAAAAATGCAGTTTAAATGTGGCTTCAAACAATCCCAAATGCGGTTGTAAATGATCCCAGCCGAGGAAGAAGGGTCTTTTTATTTTCATAAAAATAATACAATTTATATACTTTTTAATGTCAAACGCTCGTCGTGTCTTATTCTCCCTGAACTCTGTTTTCTTCCAGTTACTGACAGTTAGGGTATGTCAAAAAACTCCTATCTCATGTTCTCCCTCAACTTCAAAATCACCCTATATCGCTGTTTTACATTTTTGTTAAGGGTGTTTGATCTTCTTTGCATGTTCACTTTGCATAGACTGGGTACTTCTGCAGCAATGTAGGATGATTTTGAAATTATTTTTGAAGTTAAGGGAGAAAATACGATTGGAGTTTTTCAACATACCATAACTGTCTTGAGCCAAAATACACAAAGTTCAGGGCAAGACAAGACGAGCATTTGAGATTAAAAAGTATTTAAATTGTATTTTTTTTTTTAATGAAAATAACAGATCGTTTCACTAGATAAGACCCTTCTTCCTTGCCTCAGATCATTTACAACCACATCTGAGATCGTTTGAAGCCATATTTAAACTGCATTTTGGAAGTTCAAACTTGGGGCACCATAGCAGTCCATTATACGGAGAAAAATCCTGAAATGTTTTCCTCAAAAAACATAATTTCTTTACAGCTGAAGAAAGAAAGACATGAAGATCTTGGATGATTTGTAAATTTTGTTCTGGAATTGGCTTGTGCACTAAACTGGCATTTAGAATTCAAATTCACATATGCTCTCTTCTGATTCTAACTTCAGATTTAATTTAATCTTAAATTTCATTGACTTAATAGTTTTTTCCCCATTTTTCCAATCAAGTTGCTTGAAGACTTGTGAATGTTTCATTGTTGTTGTTTTAGATGAATTGTGCTTTTTACTTACACCAGCGAGGATCAATCTATCACTATAATATACAAGTTAAGAGCAACTTCCGGCAAGCTATTCTGAGTCGACGTTTACCAGTTTTTGGTGCTTGCTGTGTGTTCGTTTTCCACCCTGCCCTCCAATATCAATGCAAAACAGACATTTCACAGGACGATTTCCACCTGAAGATACATTGTTCCTCAGCATACTGTATTCTGAATACATCCTGTGTGTGAAAGCAAAGCATTTACCAGAATGCTTAGTGTTTTTGGTTTACTCCAGGTTGGGGAACAAAAACCTACCTCGAGGGGCATTTTGAATCACAGCCCTCTGAAGATGTAACAATGAGACGGACAGCAGTAAATGATGTTGGCATCCATCACAAAGATGAGTCAGAATTCATATCTGCTCCTTTCATGCTACACCTGGTGGAAAAAAAAGAGGTTAGTAACATTTCAAGTCAGCCAATAGTGTGTGACTATCTTTTTTTTTTACCTACAACCTACATGTATGATGAAATCAACCATGACAGTTATGTCGGCATTTAAAAAAGCTATAAAACTTTTATTAAGCAGCAGATTAAATGTATTGAGAGTATTGACGAATGCATTAAATTGTCTTTCGGGATGTGTAAGAAGGCACTTGTGCTATCTGAAACGACATGTAGTCCCCTGACGAAGCCAATTAGTTAATGAGGTTCATCAGAGCCTTCATACGGTCTAATGACACTCAGTGTGAGAGTAATGAAATAATATCTGTGACTAAAACCATGTCATATTATATATTGGGGCAACAAATTCTAATCCTCACCAAAATGTACTGTGGCAGTATTTCAATCCGTATCAACATATAAAAGAGGTTTTTTGCATTATTAATAAACTCCTTATTACTAGTATTTATTAATATTTAGTTTTTGTTTTTATATTTTCAGTTTTCATTGCCATTTTAGTTTTAGCTTTAGTAGATTGTACTTAGATATAGCTGGGTAGTAACTGATTATATGTAATCTGGGTTATGTAATCTGATTCCAAAATTTAAGTACTTGTAATTATATTAAATTACATTTTAAAATACTCATAATCAGACTACAGTTACTTTTTTATGGATTACATGATTACATATTATTTACACAATAGCAAAAAATAATTCATAATTTATTGATTCTCCCTAATTCCTCTTTTTCATCTTTCAAATTTTCTAGTTTCTAGTTTAGTTTTGTGGACATTCACACAAAGTTCAATCATTAGTCAGTTGGTGACACGGCATTTCAAAAAAACATTTCAGGTTTAAAGAGTGTTTCAACATTGCATAAACTAATAATAAACACATTTTTATTTGAATTATCACACTGTAGGTTATTTTTAACTATGTATTTCTACGTCTTTGGAAGGCTTTTGTCTTTCAAACACATTAAAATGCACAAATTCACACTTTTTTGTCATCTGATCCTCTTTCACCTAATATATTTACTTGATGTACCCCTGAGATTTTAAAATAATTAAGTATCACATTTGCATGTTTATTGATTCTCTGGCATTGGTTAATGGTTATATGACATGCAGATAAACAAATGTGACCCTGGACCACAAAACTTAAGCTGGGGTATATTTATAGCAATAGCCAAAAATACATTGTATGGATCAAAATTATTGATTTTTCTTTTATGCCAAAAAACATTAGGAAATTAAGTAAAGATCATGTTCCATGAAGATATTTAGTAAAATTCTTACTGTAAATAGATCAAAACTTAATTTTTGATTAGTAATATGATTGATTAAAAATATTGTCCTATCCTAACAAACCAAACATCAATTGAAAGCTTATTTATTCAGCTTTCAGATGACGTATAAATCCTAATTTTGAAAAATTGCCCCTTTTGACTGGTTTTGAGGTCCAGGGTCACAAATAAAATATTTCATTTTTAGTAAGGTTTTTTTTTTTGACCGATTTTAAAAGTATTTATTTTAATACATTTTTTTTTAAGTTTTTCATTAAGCTCCATAAACCCCAGTTTGGGAAACCTTGACGTAATGTGCTGTTTAATGCACTTCATGTTGTTAATTACAACAAATGGAATATATTTTCATATTTTCAATATATTTTATGTCAATATGGTACAAGATTATCCTATTTAAAACAATGTGATAAACAAGTTAGGTCAAAAGTAATCAAAAAGTAATCAAATAGTAGTCTAATTATATTACCTAAAATCTCATACTTAGCAACAGATTAGCAAAATTCTTAAAACATACTGTACAATCAATCAGTAATCATATGAAGCATATCTAACACATGAAGTGCAGTATAAAAACTCTGCATCATAACATGGGTTTCTTCTCTCTCTTATTTTCTTGCCATTATGACTTGTGTTTTCATTTAAGAAAAGAAAAGGATGCTGCAGTGTGTTATCTTTGCCATTCTGTGCAATTAGTTTCACTGAAACATAATTCAGTGCTAGTTATAATACTGAAAGTTTGTGCACAACTCACTCTCTCACACACAAACTCTATTAATGATCACTATGCAGGTATTTATGAGCAAGTACTCCTAAGTAGACTTCTGAGCTAAGCTGTACAGCCTGATAGGATCCCCAAAGCAAACTCGTCTCATGATGAAAACAACTTCTGATTAAACAGCTGCTCTAAGGTGCAGGTAAACATCATTAAAAAGGTTATAAGTTTGGTGGATAAAAGACCTAAAATGGAAAAGACATATTTTGTTACTTTTTTGGAACTGTTTTGAAAGAAACACACAATGCACAAGGGGAGGGGGTTACTGGCGTAGCTGCTGTGATGTGGAATAAAAAAAACGTCTGAGATTGAATCTAGTGGCAAAACAGCAGGCTGACTCATAAAACCTTTAATGAAGGCACTAACAGTCTTCACGAGCGTCAAGATAAAAGTTTTCAGCTGAAATTTTTATAATGTCTGTAGGGTGTTTAAGCTATGTCAAGTTTTGTTTATTGCACTTCTGAGCATTTCAGGAAAGATGTTGTTGGTTCTGCAGGAAGCATAATAATGTGCAATGTTCATCTCGTGCTTACCTGAGCCTTTGAATACCATCTTGAGACATACTACAAATGACTTACAAAAGAGGTGAAAAAATGACTTACAAAAGAGGTGAAAAAAAATGAAAAAACATTTTGCTATCAGTTCCTATCCTTGCATCAGCTTTCCTCTTTGATTTACAGAAAAATTAAAGACATACAAGTTTGAAACAACATGAGGGTGAGTAAATGATAACAGAATTTTCATTTTTGGATGGACAGTTCTTTAAACCACTTTTTTTAAGCAAACCTTTTAAAGAAAGAAGACATAGCATATTTTATAACAAGATGAGATTTGATAAAGGAAAATTCCAGGTTCAATAGATGTTAGGCTTAGTCAAAGGACACCTGAATGTTGATTATCACCAAAATAATAATAATAATAATAATAATTAGGGCTGGATTTAGCACAAATTTCACAATTCGATTAGATTCTGATGATTCTCAAGTTTGTGGAACTTATCAGGTAGTACATGACCAATTTTCACAAGGAAAAGAAAAATCAACTAATGCTGTAAATTATACATGAGAGTCAATTGGTACATTACTATAATACTGAAGCTTATTTGCATTTACTGATTTGCATAAAACGCTTAATGAAGTTTTCATAATAATAAAGCTACAATTACATAATCATATTTCTAATTCAATTCGTTTTCTGAAATTTAATTGGCAGCTGTCATAAAAATTGGATGGATTTATTCAAGCATAAATTAAACACTGAAGAACAGTAAAAAATTATAAGGAAAATGTTATATGGTGCATATATATATATATATATATATATATATATATATATAAAATGCTCCTCTCTGGAGTTAATTTTTCTATCTGACTAACTAGTTTATAAGGACCGAATATGTTTTTTCGGAGGTAAATGTGACGTTAAGTGACATTGTTTACAAGCTGTTATACTGACGTATTTGCGCGTTGAAACACTGAATGAACGATTACGCAAGACAGGATACAAGTTTCGGTAAGTTGTACTATTTTGGTATGTTGTACATACCTTCAATGTTTCTTTGTGTTTATTTTGTGCTGAAACTGTGCGGTTCGCACTGAAACTTCTTATAGAGCGTTTGCACTTATGCCACTATTTGGTCAGTTCCCTGGATCTGTGACCATATTGCCGATATTAAGATGTAAACAACAGCATGGATTGCATGGTTAATGTACTACTGAATATGTTGTTCTGGTTTGTCCAACCACAAAAACACCAGTTTTTTGCACTCTTCTCCTTAATTTGTTAGAACTTTTGGCAGTCTATAGTCCTCCAAATGTTTTTCCTGGTCCAACTAATTAGTACAGCCTAAAATATGACAATAATGGACCATTTTCAGCACCAATAATCAGCAAGATAAGCGAGTTTCATTTGGTTCAGTGGCATTGTTTATGCTCAGTCCAGCCAATATGGCCGACTGATGATGCGTCGTGAAAACACTCAACAGAATTTGAAATTTGAGACTTTGTTTCACATCAAAAGTAACAAAGCACAAAGCACAAAGCTTACTGCGATTTATTGGATGGGAGGTGTGTTACAATTAGGGTTGGGCGATGTCGACCAATTTGGCATCGTACGATGTCTAATGTGAAACATCGCGATGGACGATGGCATCGTCGTCGTAGGCGGCCGGGTGGGT
>JAHKKF010538649.1:7116-23459 GCA_019740295.1 Labeo calbasu
AGATAGATAGATAGATAGATAGATAGATAGATAGATAGATAGATAGACAGATAGACAGATGGATAGATGATAAAATTTCTTTCTCAAGCCAACCTAACTATACAGATATGTGTTTGAAAGGTACTGTGGTTAAAAGCATCCAGTATTTTTACCAAGGTCACTTGGATTTATATCCTCTCTAGTCTTAAGAGCTACATTTTTCTCTGTTTGACTCAGCAGTGTGCAACCCAAACACGTCCTCTCGGTTCATTCCACATGAGCGCAGATGGCATTTGTTTAACTGCAGCTATAGAATCTCCTGACCGATGTTCGGTCGCCTATATCGCTCAAATTAGTGTAAATTTGGAGTTTATGAAATGTATAAAAAGCACATCTGCAGCTTGAGCAGTTTTAAATGCCCGTGGCTCTTATCTGTGTGCGAACAGAGACGATATAAACGGCCTGACAGTAAATCTGCTGCTCTGCTAATCAACAAGAGAACATTAGAGAAGCTTGTTCACCCGCTGAGCACCGTCACCATGTACATGCCCATCTTCCTGAAGATTTCCCAGTCGTCCACCTCGATGATCTTGGCAGCGATTAGGAACAAGATGCCGATAGGCATGTAGCTGCCAGAGAAAAATCATTATTTATAATCAAAATTACTCAGAGAAACATATCATTTATAGGCGAATGTATCTTCCTACATGTTTGTTTCAACTGCATAACTGCAGTAAAAAAAGAGAAAGAAAAAAAATTTGTGGTGCTTGCTGTGGGCGGTTGCTAGGGTGTATCTGTGCGGTTTCTAAGGTAGTCTAAAATGGTTGCTAAGGAACTGCTGTGTGGTTTCTTGGGTATTCAGAGTACATGCTAGAAGGTTGCTATGCAGTTTCGAGGGTATTTTCGGTGGTTGCTGTGTGATTTCTTGGGTATTCTTTGTAGTTGCTAGGTAGTTCTAAGTGGTTGCTATGTGGTTTCTAGGCTTTTCTGGGTTGTTTCTATGCAGTTTCTAGGGTATTCTGATTCTGGTTGCTGGATGGTTGTTTTTTCTCAGGTATTCTGAATGGTTGCTAGGGTATTGCTGCTATGTGCTTTTATAGTTGCTAAATTATTTCTAGGCTAGATGTTTGCTATGTGGTTTCTAGGGTAATCTGAGTGATTGCTATGTTGTACCTAGAGTATGCTAGAGTGGTTTCTAGGAACTTTCTATGTGCTAGCTAGGGAGTTCTAGGTGTGTTACTAGGTGGATTCGGGGGGTATTCTAGGATATTCTGGGTTGTTGGTAGAGAAGAGTTGGAGAGGGAGTTCTAGATGGTTGCTATACAGTTTCTAGGGTGATGCTAAATGGTTGTGATACCATCTCTAGGTCATTAAGAGTGTTTGCTAGATGGTTGTTTCTAGAGTATTCCAAATGGCTGCTAAGCAATTGTTATGTGGTTTCTAAGCTTTTTTGGCTTGTTGCTATGCTGTTTCTAGGACATTTGCTAGACTGGTTGCTAGATGGTTGCTATGTGGTTTCTAGGGTAATCTGGGTGGTTGTTATGTTATACCTAGAGTATGCTAGAGTGGTCTCTAGGAATTGTAATGTGCTAGCTGTGGAGCTCAAGGTGGCTGCTATGCAGTTTCTAGGGTACTCTTGGTGGTTGCTAGGGAGTTGCTAAGTGGTAGCTAGGGGGTCTCAGTTTTAGCTTTGTGGTCTCTATCATGTTCTGGGTGGTTGCTATGTGGTTTCAATGGTATTCTGTGTAGTTGCTAGGGAGTTGCACTGAGGATTCTAGGGTGCGTGGTTGTTATGTGGTTTCTAGGGTGTTCTGAGTGGTTAACGGTGGTTTCTATGTGGTTTTTGAAGGTATTCTGGGTGGTTTCTAGGGAGTTGCACTTGTTTCTGTCGTGTTCTAAGTGGTTGCTATGTGGTTTCGACGATATTCTGGGTGGTTGCTAGGTAGTTGGACTGTGGTTTCTAGGATGGGTGGTTTTTATGTGGTTTTGATGGTATTTTGGGTGGTTGCTAAGGATTTACAATGAGGTTTTTAGGGTGGGTGGTTGCTATGTAGTTTCTATCGTGTTAATGGTGGTTGTTATGTGGTTTCGACAATATTCTGGGTGGTTGCTAGGGAGTTGCACTGTGGTTTCTAGGGTGGGTGGTTGCTGTGTGGTTTTGATGGTATTTTGGGTGGTTGCTAGGGAGTTGCACTGGGGTTTCTAGGGTGGGTGGTTGCTTTATGGTTTTGATGGTATTCTGGGTGGTTGCTATGTGGTTTCGATGGTATTCTGGGTGGTTGATAAGGAGCTGCAATGTTGTTTCTAGACTGTTTTGGGTGGTTACTTGGGAGTTGCACTGTTGTTTCTATCATGTTCTGGGTGGTTGCTATGTGGATTTGATGGTATTCTGGGTGGTTGCTAAGGAGTTGCACTGTGGATTCTATGGTTGGTGGTTGCTATGTGGTTTTGGTGGTATTCTGGGTAGTTTCTAAGGAGGTTGCAATGTGGTGTCTAGGGTATTCTCGGTGTTTGCTAGGAAGTTGCAACGTGGTTTCTAGGTTGTTCTGGGTGGTTTCTAGGGTGTTGCAATGTTGTTTCTATCGTGTTCTGGGTGGTTGCTATGTGGTTTTGATGGTATTCTGGGTGTTTGCAAGGGAGTTGCAGTGTAGCTTGTAGAGTGTTCTGGGTGGTTTCTAGGGTGTTGCAATGTTGTTTCTCTCATGTTCTGGATGGTTGCTATGTGGTTGCAATGGTATTCTGGGTGGTTGTTAGGGAGATGCACTGTGGTTTCTAGGGTGGGTGGTTGCTATGTGGTTTCAGTGGTGTAATGGGTAGTTGTAATGTGGTGACTAGAGTGTTTTTGGTTGTTGCTAGGAAGTTGCAATGAGGTTGCTAGGGTCAATAGAACCTATCATCAAGTCTGAAAAATAATAATAACAGCGATTCTTGCTAGTAAGACGTCAGAACTAACCACATAATAATCTGAACGATTCTCATGGTAGCCTCATTTAGAGCATCGAAGAATTCAAGCAGGATTCGGCCCCTTTCTCCCATCTTGCCGATGACCAAGCCAAAAGTCACACAGAAGACGATCAGACCAAGAACATTAATGCCATCTGAATATGAGCCCATGATCTTGTAGTCTTTGGTCAAATTCTACACAATAAAGAAGCCAAAAATTAATATATACATTCTCTGTTATTACCATATGTTTACCATATTTACCAGTCATCTTTCTCTCACCTGTGCAACTGCTGAAATAATGGTGGTGAACGGTGGGAATGTAGTCGTATTAGTTGTGCTTATGTTGGTTTTCGGTGGTTCAATCTCTTTGCGCTGCGTCTTATACTAAAACACAGATGATGTTTATTTAAACAAAATATTATATTTGTATGACTTAATATAAGTTAAAACATATTATATTTTACCTGCTGAAAACAGGCTTGCACAAGATTTTCAGGAAACATATTCCTATGAAGAAATGAGTTTGTTTTAAGTGCTTGATACAGATTCATGATAATATTATAGGTAACACTTTAGTTTAAGAACCAGTTCTCATGATTAACTAGATGCTTACTATTGCAATGAATATCATACATTTTTAATTATTCCATTAAAGTTACAGTATGTAATATTGACAGCTATCTGTTGAAAAGGGTACTGCAGTCCAAGTTCAACATATTAGAGAGAGTTGTTTCTCCCACCCCTCCTCCTCAGACTCAACGCGGGTTGCCAGATTGAGGATGTGCAGTCACTGTAACTTGCTTAAATATGCCTCTGGTCATAGAGCTTTTTAATTGGATAGCGAGGGTTTTTAGTTTGGGTCAAATCTGCGATCTCTGGCCAAGTTTCTTGGCTGGCTTCCATGGCTGCAACACGCTGTGTTTTCCACCAACTGGCAACCCGGGATGTTGAAATCCTATTGGGTAAATTGGCAGTGGGCGGAGTCACACAGACCAAAACAAAAACAGACATTCTGACACGGAACGCACATTTCAAAGTGAAATAACTGGCTGTATTATTGTTTTTCATTACATACAGCACCTTTAAGTGTTCAAATAATTTGGCCACAATGTATATCATTGTCTTACAACATGTAGACCAAGGTGTGAGATTTTTACCTAATAAGGTCCAGCAGGGTGTCAACAGTGGTCACATTCGGAGTGCTTCCTGCTCTCTCGAAACTTTCAGCATCCTGAGAGATCCCGGGTTTGATCGTCGTCACAAGAACAATTCCTTTTGAGCACAACATCATTGTTAAACAATCACATTTATTATCTTTAATGTTTATAGATGCAATGTTTATGTGACTCACCAAGAATGACAGCAATGATGGTAGTGGAGAGGTAATAAACAACGGCACGAAGACCGATCCTGCCCGACACCTCAGAGTCCAGCGCTGCCACTCCTTCACAAACAAGGTCAGAAGATAGAACTATTTGTTCATTCTCCAAATAACAATGGATACAATTTAGATGTAATAAATCCTTATCTTTTTGTGATGATTCAGATTTCATTTTAATCCAGTAATTAACTATGACTGTGACATGTACATATTGCCATTATTACAGGATGTAATAAAAAGAAATCATTATTGTTGATCTTCAGTGATTACTGTAAGAACTTTACACCCAGAAAGGACAAGGACATTGTCCAAAACACATACTGATGTTGTTCAAACCATAGACACCGTGTGCATTTCTGGGATCATGGCACTATACACTGTACATATTTCAGCAATAAAATATTTGGCTATCCACCTTATTTTTCCCATAAGAGTGAGCACGGCCATTTGTAAACATAATGCGTCTGGCTTCTGGTGTCATTCGCTTCCAGCTGTTTTTAGCTGTACAAAACAACTCGTTTTGCTGCTTGATATTGCAAACTGGTGTGTCTTATCATATTTTAATGTATTATCTAATTATGAGAACGCAGGTTTGTTGTGCAAACAGTTTTACCGTTTACTGCATGTTGTTATTCTTCTTGTTAAATCCTTATCAGTGTTGGGCAAGTTACTCTGAAAAAGTAATTAAATTACTGATAACTCCTTTTAAAAGTAATCAAATTACTGTTCTGATTACTTTATTTCAAAAGTAATTAGTTACATTACTAGTTGCATTACCTTTTTTCTGTACATCCACAAAATTTACGGGAAAAATTACGTTTGTGTTTCCTAACATCCCAGCATAAACGCTCCCGATAAAATATTTGTTATTAAAGCATCAACATTCACTGTTATTTTTACTAAGCTACAGGGGTTTTGTGAGATGATAAAATGCTAATAATTAATTGAATCACAAAATGTAAAATTAAAAATGGTGCCCCGAGTTTGAACTTCCAAAATGCAGTTTTATGCGGTTTCAGACGATCCCAGCCGAGGAAGAAGGGTCTTATCTAGCGAAACGATCGTTTTTTTTTCATAAAAATAATACAATTTATATACTTTTTAATGTCAAACGCTTGTCTTGTCTTACTCTGTCTGAACTGTATTTTTCCAGTTCATGACAGTTAGGGTATGTCGAAAAACTCCCATCTCATGTTCTCCCTCAACTTAAAAATCCCCCTTTATCGCTGTTTTACCTTTTTTGTTAAGGGTGTTTAATCTTCTTTGCATGTTCACTTTGCAAAGACAGTGATGTAGGATGATTTTTAAATGATTTTTAAAATTGAGGGAGAAAATACGATTGGAGTTTTGTCTTGAGCCAGAATACACAGCGTTCAGGCAAAGCAAGACAAGACCAGCGTTTGAGATTAAAAAGTATTTAAATTTTATTTTTTAAATAAAAATAACTGATTGTTTCGCTAGATAAGACCCTTCTTCCTTGGCTGGGATTGTTTACAACCGTATTTGGGATCGTTTGAAGTCGCATTTAAACTGCATTTTGGAAGTTCAAACTCGGGACACCATATCAGTCCATTATATGGAGAAAAATCCTGAAATGTTTTCCTTAAAAAACATAATTACGACTGAAGAAAGAAAGACATGAACATCTTGGATGACAAGGGGGTGAGTACATTATCTGTACATTTTTGTTCTGGAAGTGGACTTCTCCTTTAAGTTTATTTATTTCRAGTTATTTTAGTACCTCAAGTTAAACCAAATTAAAATAAAAACTGTCACCTTGGAAAATAGCTGAAATTAAGTATGTTTTTTATATTTTATTTTTATTTCACTTCATGTTTATATTATCTTTTATAGGTGAACTGTCATCCCTGAAGGTGGCCCTGGACACTACTAACAAAACGGCAACATTTACAACTTCTGAATGTTCACAGCGAGTCATAAATAGAGATACTGCAATGGGCTGAAGAGAGAGGGATACCTGTTATCATGCTGGAAATGATGAGGGGCAGGATGACCAGCTTTAGCATTCTCATCAGGATATCTCCTGGGAAGCCGAAGTACTGCTTGTCCAGCTGGGACAGAGAGGTGTAGTCCCGCACCAGCACTCCCAGCCCGATCCCTGCAGACAGAAAGCATGTCAAACTGACTGTAAATGTGAAGCTCTCAGTTGTGCCTAATCAACATGATGCCTGAAACAAGCCAGAATAGAATGTACAGAGCTAAATATTCCAATAATATCTCAAGATCAACTTCATATGATTATACTGTATGATCACAAATACAAAGTGCCGTCCCCGATCTTTAGAGAGATTTCACAGCGAGTGAGCGAGAACACAAATCTCCAATCTGACTGACATTTCGAAAGGATGCCAGCTACAAGAATAGCAAGCTGCAAACAACATTCCTGTATTTGTTGTCACAAGATTTAACTAGTTAAACTGATACATATATTTCAGACAAATGTGTCATTTTGAGTGCTGGATCATTTAAATTCCATTCTTCTATGATGATGGACGTTGATATAGTCAGATATAGCGTATATCAAATAAATGAAAAAGCTTTCCAATACACTTAATGAAGTCTGTTTGACTGCACTGCAGCTACAGCAAATAGCATTTATATTTATGTGTCTGGTCCAGCCTTCTTTTATAACGTCAGACATAATTTACAAAACATTTCAAGAAAAATCTGATCAAATGTGTGCTAATTTAAAGTAGCCATTATTGTCATTTTTATCCCTTCTCAAAACAAATTTCAGTGTACATATAATACATATAGTGTAAAATTATTTATTTAAAAAAAACAGATAATATAATAATAATGAAATAAAAGGCCACTTAAGTGTACTTTCATGACTGTTTAATGCTGCATTCACAACATGCCATAATTCCGAGATGAAAACACGTGACATTCTACTCTATCTGGAATTATGTGTTTCTATGGCAACACTATAAACGCCAAAGCCCTCACGTGTAAACTCGGAATGTTTTTAAAATTACGACTTAAACCAGTCACAGATGTACCACGTGACCGCCGTCAGGTTCGTTTTGGCGCTACTTAGGCGCTACCTCCGAGTCCGACAACATGGAAAGCTATGAGTAAAATGTCACGTGTTGTCATCTCGGAATTACGGCATGGCGTGAATGCAGCATTAAACAGTCATTACGACATGGCGTGAAGGCAGTATTACTTAAGTACGCACTTAAGTACAGTTTCAAAAACTAATGATGTCAAATTAAAAGTTTTAAAGGACATTTTAAATCATTGTTTTAATAATGTCATGTTTTAAAGAAGTACAGTTATTTGTATGTGTTGGCTAATGTACTAAAACACATGTAAAGTACTTTTTATCATTTTAATTGTAGTGCAGTCAATATTTATTTGAAGTTAATATTTTTAAATGTACTAAATTGCAACTATATCATTACAAATGTCAACAGAAGTAATTATAAAATTCTCAGTACTATCAGTCCAACTTAAGTACGCTAAAAACACCCTAAAATTTAGCTAATTGCATTTAATACAAATGTAAACTATAATACAACTTCATTTATTTGAAATTAACATGTATTATGTGTCTGAAAGCATATTTTCGCAATAAGCATGCTAAAATGTACTTCTTTTTCACAAGGGATGACTTCACAACTAAAAAATGCAATGTCATATATGATATTCTCACTTTCAAGTACACATCCTGAAGAAGTTTTAAATGTTTAACAAGGCTAAACCAAACCCAGGTGACCACAAATGCCACAATCGATTATAAAAGACTCTGTTATACTGTAACATAACTTTATTACATTTTAGCATTATAATAATATGGTGAAACCTATAGGTGAAACTAAAAGAGTGATTTGCTTGCCTTACTTTTTGCTTTATAGTAGATGATTGCACAAGCTTGCATAACATCAAAATCTGTGTTTTGCCCAGTGGATAAACATGGCCACATAAATCCAGAGATATGTATTTAAATATTAAACAGACTCAGTGTTTGTTTAACATTTTAAACCATTGTTTTTGTCTATTTTTTATAATATAAAAATGCAATCAAATATTATAAATACTATGATATCAATATTGCATATATTTTATGAAAGTGTATTAATTTTAGATAAAAATACTACATGCCATCACTGCAGTCAAGACTCTTCTCATTGTCTTGTCAGTACGTACAGTGTATAATCTATGGCCGCTGCTTAATTGCCTCACCGATCAGCTCAGAAATGCCTAATAGGGCAATAGTGAGATTTTATTGGACAGCCTATAAGTTCTGAGCATTTTGCCAAGCATTAAACCATTAATGTTGTGATGACTAAGCCTTCGCAAACTGGCCAGTTTGTGACAAGGCAAATAACTACTCATTTATGATTATTTATAATTGAATACACCATGTTTTTATTTTCAAGACTTGTACACAGCTGCTATTGTCGTAAAGACTTTCTGTACAATTCTGCACAAAAAAATGTAGCGGAGAGATGAAGTTGTCTCAGTTATATATTTTATATAAGGTTTCTATATTTAAGGTTATATACTTTAATTACACAAATGGCTTGTCAAACCGGTTTTAAATTTGAATTTTTATGAAGAAAAAAAAAAAGGTTCAAGGTTCAGCTATGTCATGAGGATATACAGTTGAGGTCAAAAGTTTACATACACCTTGCAGAATGAGCAAAATCTTAATTATTTTGCCAAAATAAAAGGGATCATACAAAATGCATGTGACTTTATTTTTGTACAGACCTGAATAAGATATTTCACATAAAAGACATTTACAGTACATATAGTCCACAAGAGAAAATAATAGTTGAATTTATAAAAATGACCCTTTTCAAAAGTTTACATGCTCTTGATTCTAAATACTGTGTTGTTACCTGAATGATCCACAGCTTTTTTTGTTTAGTGATAGTTCTTTATGAGTCCATTGTTTGTCCTGAACAGTTAAACTGCCTGCTGTTCTTCAGAAAAATCCTTCAGGTCCCACAAATTCTTTGGTTTTTCAGCATTTCTGTGTATTTGTTCCCTTTTCAACAATGACTGTATGAGTTTGAGATTCATCTTTTCACACTGAGGACAACTGAGGGACTTAAATGCAACTATTACAGAAGGTTTAAACGCTCACTGATGCTCCAGAAGGAAAAACGATGCATTAAAAGTCGGGGGGGGGAAACTTTTGAACAGAATGAAGATGTTTACATTTTTCATATTTTGCTTAAATATCATGCTTTTTTAATTAGCTCTGCCCTTCAGAAGCTACTTATATGTTTCCCAGAAGACAAAATAAGTACAATTTTTTATGATCTTCAAATTCAAAAGTTTTCACCCCCTGGCTCTTAATGCATTGCGTTTCCTTCTGAAGCGTCAGTGAGCATTTGAACCTTCTAGCGGCATATGAGTCCCTCAGCTGTCCTATATGTAAACATATTTTATGTGAAATATCTTATTCACATCAGTACTAAAAAAAAATAATATGCATTTTGTATGATCCCTCTTATTTTGGTCAAATACGTATGTACGCTTTTGACCTCAACTGTATTTTAACAGAAAGGCTGAACCGTGTTCTCAGAAAATTCTCACGTGTTCTGCATAGTAATTTATTAATTTTGTGTCACATATTAATATATCTAGCCAAAATATGAGACCATAATCCATAATTCTCCAGTGAAAAGTCCATCGGCTGTTGTCCTCTCACATCGAAGTAAACCAACATATTTGTTTAGAATTGACTCAGACTGTTTTCTTTTGAAAACCATGCTTGATCTGTGCACATTTCTCTCCTGGTTCAGACAAGACGACTTATTTACTGGAGAAGTAATTAATATTATGAATAGAGGACTTGTATTTTTAGCCAGAAGCAACAGTTCGAAGTTAAAAAAGATGGATTTGTTTCTTACAAACAGTTTTTTGCTTCACAAGACGTTAATTGATGTATTATGATGTTTTTATCAGCTGTTTGGACTCTCATGCTGACGGCACCCATTCACTGCAGAGGATCCGTTGGTCAGCAAGTGATGTAATGCTACATTTTTCCAAATGTGTTCTGAATAAGAAACAAACTTATCTTGGAGTAAATTTTCATTTTTGTGCAAACTGTTTCTTTAAAGAGATTTCAAGATCAATGTATGTCCAACAAACTGTCTATTTTTTTCTAACCAGCAACTGTGTGCATGTTCAGTTAGCTTTTTAAAAGACTTTTTTTAAAACAGCAACGTCACTGGTGGAAAGTGTGACAACTAGCCCCAGTCTCTTTATACTATTTGTCATTGCTTGTGTGAGATGAAACACAGAGATTTTACTGTGTCATACTGGAAGTCTGGTCACGTTTCTCTGTGGCAGTAGTAAAATATCTAGACAGACACACACACACACACACACACACTGATCAATGCCTTCATTCATCACATTCACCCATCAACACACCTGCAGATACGTGCAGCTAATGCAACAAACATCAACAATGTAATTGCTCTTATTATCAAACCAGCCACTGAATGATGTCACAATAACGGCGTTATAGATGCAAAAGCAACCACAGACAGAGAATTAGCGCTCGTGTTAATAAAAACAACAGTACTGGATACATAATTAACGGCGTGAAACGAGCACAACAATGAAGCGAGAGATGCGGAGAAATGTGGACGGAGCATGAATGCGCTCCAGCCCATCTTACCCAGTATCACCGAGGTGATGGTTGCTATGAGAACCCAGTTCCTCTTCAACAATCCCTTCACATCCCTGCCTCTCCGCTCTTTCTTCCCCAGCATATCCATGACGGACAGGCACACTATGGGCTATACGAAAAGGCGAATGAATATGGCGAGCCTCGCAACCGTCCTTTTCGTCGTTTCAGTCAGACGGAGCGCCGGTGGCGAATAATGTGAGGCGGCAGCAGCAGGTTTGCCGTGAAGCTGCTGTTGGGAGGGGTGATGTGATCTGCTGCTGCTTCTGTGTCTGTGCCAGAGTCACTTGGCTCTCTTGATAACCTTTGCTCGCTCGTTTATTGTAACTTGACCTGTGATTTTCCGTCATTTCGTCACAGGACTATAACTGAGATATAAAATATGAGAATTTTGAAAGCACAATTTATCACTGACATGACGCTCTTTTACTGATGCTGCTAAGCCACGTAATCTATATTGGTATATTGCAATATAAACATCGATTTCTTTCATTCAATAGTTAAACTTTAAAAATCTTGCCTTATTTTTTTACTGCTTGGTCAGATTAACAATTAACACTCAGATTAAGAGAAAAGCACGTTCACACCTTTGCTTTCCTAAATACCTTCTTGCCAATAATTGCCTTTCTTTGACTTTTAGTCTATTAGTACCTTGTATTTAACTGCTGTAATGTTTGTTTTAGGGCAGACTTTGAATTCCAAATGACTCTGTAAAGATGTTACTAAAAATATTCAAGCAAAGCATAGTTGACAAATATAGGCCGTAAAAAATGCTTTTTTGTAAAAGACCATTTTTTGAAGAAATGCATACATTTATGTAGTGTAGTTGCTAAGTCTGATCCTTATATAAATATAAAGTGTCACTAACTTCGTCAAGTCTTTCATTGTTTTTTTGTTTGTTTTTTTTGTTTTTTTTTACTGAACCGTACCATAAATTTGTCCTGTGGTGTGACATAGCAAAAATTAAGAAAAAAAAAAACTCTTAATAATATATAAATAGCATGAAAGAAATTTATCTTCATTGTTAGACACTTATTTTCATATACCGTTATTTATTTATTATGAAATTATAATTAACAATTTTTTCTCCATGACTTGTTGGACAATTATTATTTTTTTAAATATTGATTTTTATTAGTTTTATAACAACAGCAAACAACAACATACCAAAGAACAAGCACAAAATACATACATACATTAAAAAAAGGGTGCCAGAATACATTACACATGACATAAGTGCCTAAAATCATTACAAAGGAGAGAGATAAAACACACCAAAAAAGGGGAGAGAGATCCGCATAGAAATTATCGTATCACAAATGTGTCAAGGTCCATTATATACTGCTGTTATTTACCGGTTTGAGGAAGGGACCCCAGACCTTGGAAAACTTATTGAGAGACTTCATTAAACCGCATTTTCTCAAGGTGTATGACAGAGGCCATTTCAGCAAGCCATCTCTGAAAACATGGGGGAGCAGTGGATTTCCACTCCCTCAATATAATTCTCTTGGCCACCACCATGCCCAGCATTAATGCCACTTGCACATACTAAGGCAAAGATGAAATTGTATCAGAGTAGCCAAAGATGGCCAATTCTACTTCAGGAGAAAACGCCTGGTCGTATGGCGCAGAGTAACAAGAAAATATATCCTGCCAGTACCTGGAGTTTTGGGCAAAACCAAAAGAATGAGATAGAGACATCGATCACAAACTGGAGACACTGCTGGGTAGATCTTGTGGAGTTTGACTTTAGAATAATGCAGCCTGTGAACAATTTTAAACTGAATTGATTTGTTGGACAATTACAAGACAAACTGTGACAAGATGAACCTTGCTGTCACGCATTCAAAACTGCTGAAAATTATACCATTTTAAGATGAGTGATATTTCTGTTTCCTCCATTGCAATACTTATTTGTTTTAGGATATTTTGAGATAAAAACAAATTTGTGGTTCTTTAATGTGTGTCACACCACATGACATTACGTCACACTAAAGGACAGAAATGGTAGTTATTAAAGTATTTCTATTTAATTTTGAACATGTCAAGGGAGAAAGCAAGTTTAATTTTAATACAAACAATATCAACATGTTTTTTTAAAAACAAAATACTTTTCCTCAACAAAATTCGGTCTCTTAGTCAATCAGTATGTTACTGAAATTCTTCTGGCCTCTGATATTCAAACTATATTCCTTTAAGATGTGAATGCATTTTTAAAACTATATGGCTACTCTTTTTAAAGGAGAACTCCACTTCCAGAACAAAGATTTAAAGATAATGCACTCACCCCCTTGTCATCCAAGATGTTCATGTCTTTCCTCAGTCGTAAAGAAATTATGTTTTTTGAGGAAAATATTGCAGAATTTATCTCCGTGTAATGGACTTCTATGGTGCCCCCAAATTTGAACTTCCAAAATGCAGTTTAAATGCAGCTTCAATCTTATTTAATTATTTAAAATGCTTCTTAAAGAGACCTTGTCCTCTGGTGTGACATTACAGGAGTCACACCAGAGGACATTTTATGTCACACCATAGAACGTTTCAGCATTTTGTGTCAATTAATGACCTTGCTACTCCGAGCTAACCTGTAATTAGTGCTTAGCAAGACATATTTGCATAATTTTCCACAGTTATGTAGTTTAACATACAGTTTTTAATTAAAAACATAATTTAACGGTGTCTCACCAAAGGACAACAAAATGTAACATTTTTGTAGTGGTTCCAAAAAAGTTTCAACAATTCTGAGAAAAAAATTGACCATGTGCATGTCATGGGCTTGACAGGGGGCTTCAATATCATGATCATGAATAGGGTCCTTCAACTAATTAAAGTGTTCTCTGCCGATTTAAAACCAGGATATGGTGTCACACCAGAGGACATGGTTTTCAAAGTTACAAAATGTATCAAGTTCCTACGCTTTCAGAAATATATTGATGAAAAAAATGATTGCCATTTACTAAAAATAGACACTTGTACAATTATTCTGGCAGTATTTATTAACATTTTTATGCTTTTCTTTTTAATTTACAAAAGTTGTAATATATTGAACCATGCTTGAGTCAGTCACACCATAGGACATTTTTGAGAATACTGTAGCTTTCATAACAGCAGGAACATGTAGGACGAAGAAATGTTTAACAGTTTAAAGCATTTTAAATAATATTATTTTATTAATTAGATTAATTTTTATCTTGTGGGACAGTGAAAATGCCATGTCATGTCAAAAACCCACATACATACATACTAGGGGGCGCAGTCATGGTTTGGTACGTACCTCGGTTTTGGGGTCACGGGTTGATACAACTTCGTACAACAGGAATGTAGTTTTTCATTTAATTTAAACAGACAGTAGTGCTACTTACATGTATAAGCAAGTGTTTTTAATTTGAATTAGCTATATATAATTAATATATAATATAATTTCAAAATTTGAAGCAAAAACAGAATGGTCTGCCAGCAGGTGGCGCTTATGGAACAGCAGCGATAGAGCTTCAGCTGTGATTATAAGCACTATTTTAATATGCATTATATGGAGGTAAGAGGAAAAGAAAATGCCATCGACGGGCTAAAGACGGGCAGTTCCTCTCAGAGATACATTCATATAAACGCCCACATATTTGTCCCTAGCCTATATTGTTGAGCATCGTAAACAGTGAGCTTGATCTGCCTGGTACAGTACTTTACAGACTTAGAAGAAAACCTAATTTTCATTAGGTAATTGCATAATATTCAAAGTACTACTGTTATTTGGTCATGAAATGTAGCTTTTCAGGTGAGAAAGTAATGTAATTGCAGTTGTTTAAAACTCATATCTGCAGTTTATTTATAAAGATAAAATATATCCATATATCCAGCCAAGAGCAGCCTTCGGCTAGTCATTCTGACACTTGCCGCTGACTCTAATGTCTCTGTAGTGGTTAAATGTGAGATACAATTCGTTTTATAAACATTTAACAGGCAATCTTTGGTCTCATGAATCATTTGTTCCTAGTCATATTGTTTTGGCTGAGTTTCATAAAGTTTCATAACTTTGTATATTTATTTATTAACTTTCCCGAAGCACAGCGCTGACTTTATAGCATATGTTTGACTAAATTGTTTGCTTTTGTCTTTATTTCCTCTTATACTTTGTACTTATACTTGTATAATTCCTATTATTGTTCATTAAAACTGACATTTAATAAAAAAGAGGCAGGGTTGTGATTTATGTCATATACTGTTGAGGTCAAACGTTTACATATACCTTGCAGAATCTGCAAAATGTTAATTCTTCTACCAAAATAAGAGGGATCATTCAAATGCATGTTATTTTTTATTAAAACACATTTGAACGCTTTCCAACAATGACTGTATGATTTTGTGATCCATCTTTTCACATTGAGAACAACTGAGGGACTCATATGCAACTAATACAGAAGGTTCAAGCGCTCACTGATGCTTAAGAAGGAAATATTATGCATTAAGAGGTGGGGGGTGAACACTTTTTGAATTTGAAGATCGGTAAATGTAACTTACTTTGTCTTCTGGTAAAAATGTAAGTATCTTCTGCAGCTTCTGAGGGCAGTTTAAAATGACAGAATATAATATTTAGGCAAAATATGAGAAATGTACACATTTTCATTCTGTTCAAAAGTTTTCACAAAATCTTATATCAAATGACAAAATTTTGAATGTAATGTTTTGAGTGCTTACTGAACTGAGTACTCTTTTGCTGCTTTTTGTGCTTGAACGGTTTAAAAATCATGAATGTTTAAACTGGCAAGACTCAAAAACACATGCAGATATATTTAATCAACTGCATCTTTCTAGCTAAATATTGTTGAAAATATACAAGGAATGTTCACTAATGAGTTACCAGCCTAAGCTGTGTGCCGGGGCTCATAAATACTGTTTTTAAGGGCATATTAAAATGTACTTCTTTTTCACAAGGACCTCTAAAGATTAGATATTATTTTTTTATAAATGTGCACTGACAAAATGTATGTATGTACGTATATGTGTGTGTGTGTGTGTGTGTGTGTGATCTATAATAGAGAACTGGATAGCTCATGACGTCATAGAAGTGAAGCCACTGCGCCGCCATATTGCTATTCCCTAGTATTCGCAAACATTCTGTTGAATGAATAGGAAATAATACGACTTTAATGAGAAAACATCACCTAACAAGTCAGCGTTTTCATATCTGACGTCTCACTGTACATTCACAAAACGCAAACGTCCTAAGCATGTAAACAGTTATTGTTTAATGTCGGGATTTCCCTCTGCTTATTAAAAAGTTACGTTCATATACATTACAGCAGCGAACATCATATGAACATGATAAACGTTCACCATGTTTACAAATGACAAAATGCTCATTCT
>JAHKKF010538651.1:0-18103 GCA_019740295.1 Labeo calbasu
TTTCCACCGGTGGCCCATTGGGGCCTTTCCACCTGTGACTCATCGGGGCCTTTCCACCTGTGACTCATCAGGGCCTTTCCACCTGTGACTCATCGGGGCCTTTCCACCTTTGACTCATCGGGGCCTTTCCACCTGTGACTCATCGGGGTCTTTTCTCCTGGGCCCATCGGGGCCTTTCCTCCCGGGCGCATCAGGGCCTTTCCACCTGTGACTCATCGGGGCCTTTCCACCGGTGGCCCATTGGGGCCTTTCCACCTGTGACTCATCGGGGCCTTTCCACCTGTGACTCATCGGGGCCTTTCCACCTGGGCCTAAACTAAACTAAACTAAACAAAAAGAAAAGAATATTTAATTAGTTGTAGCTAAGGCCCCGATGGGCCATAGGAGGAAAGGCCCCGATGGGCCACCGGTGGAAAGGCCCTGATGAGTCACAGGTGGAAAGGCCCCGATGAGTCACAGGTGTAAAGGCCCCGATGGGCCACCGGTGAAAAGGCCCCGATGAGTCACAGGTGTAAAGGCCCCGATGGGCCACCGGTGGAAAGGCCCTTATCATTAGGACAATAATTAAGGAGTTACATTCAAGGAGGAAGTGTGAAATGGGCCGTGTAAATAAGTTCAGAGTGTGCCTTTGTGTACTGACATGGCTGTTGACAGCTGTTAGAGCACAATTACAACTTTAGATCAACAAACTATAATAATGTATAACAGTCATATTTGAACTGAAAACATATACCTAGGCTATCCGCTGCCGTTTTCAAAGCACAATTCAAAAATATGACATTTCATTCACTGACGCTCTTTTCTTCAAACGGAAGTGCTAAACCCTGGATAGAATAAAAGCTTGCTAATTTTAAGTCTGAAAATTATTATTATCGTTAATCGTTATCAATATTATCATTTTATTTTCAAGCTTGTTATAAAGTAATTGTATTTTTATTTAATATTCACTTTTATGAAAAAATTTATCAGTATTTTCCACGCTTTATTTTATTTTCCAATAATTTTTTTAGTCCCATGATATTATTATCATTATTATTCGTTTATTTTTTGTGAGTTATTTTAAATAAATTACACAATGTGCATTGTGATGACCAAACCAAATTTCCAGATACTCTATAACGCTGCATGCATCATGTCTGTTTTCGGAAGCACCCACTCGTGCGAGCAGATGTTTTCCGTAATGAACCTGACTAAGACATCCCACAGATCCTGCCTCATGGACCAGCATCTGGTCTCTGTAATGAAAGTGGCCATGGCAAAGGACATTAAGAAACCTGAGAAACAATAATATGTGAAAACAAATTGTTCTGATTGCTAGCTCTGGCTACTAGTGCGCTCTGAGCATCCAATCAAAAGACAAGAAAATTCTGTTGTTATCTTAGGCCTGCTAGATGGCCCTGGTGCTGCTAACTCGAAATCTGATTGGTTAAAACAACATTTCATTGCCATTGAGTTTAAGCTACAGAGGCCTGCACTGTTGATTGTGAAGGATTTAGGCAGATTTCATTGACCCTGGCAACACAATTGCTGAAATATTATAAGAACTTTAACTTAAACATACACTACTGGAAGCAGTGCAACCAAGAGAAAAGCTATGAAATGAAGAAAATAGACTATTGAACATAATTTAATACACATTTATGGAAAACCATATTAAAAGTAAGTCAGTGATTCTGATAGAGAAGGCTTTGCTGGCCCTGACGGTCCACCACTGATGTCCTCACATTTGACACTAGAATACTATGGTATAAAGAGAGATCATGGTCAATTCAGTGACTGTGAGGTGCCCAGCTCCTGTGGCTACAAAACAAGTGCAAAATCATCAGCCCTCCAGCAGCATGTATTTATCTGTTTGTAAGCACAGTGCAGAGTTAATGTTAATGTTCAAACTGTGTATTTACAATGCTAAAGTGGCTGACAACAATAATATTTTTATTAGGAATAAAACAGCCTCATTTTTTAACTGTGCAGAGCTGTAGCTGAAAAGTTAGACCTACTATACTACTGTATCATATCAGCTTTATTAACTTAGGCTGGACTTTGCATAGTGAAGGGGATATATTGCATTAACTAACTAGAATTAAACATATGCCGTACATGCAAGAGTAAGATTTTGACTGAAGGAAAAGTTGAGTTATCTTAGGCACTGGTCTGTTACGCATCAAAACCATGGTGATTGTTTGTATTTTGTGATCAAATTAAATCTTTTGAAAGCTGAAACATTGTTTCATGTTAAAACTGAGCAAAATTTCCAGTGTTACGACTACAACTGACTTCCAGCTACAAATAAAAATAAATAAAAGAACACATTAATGCCAGCAACACATTACATGATTGTTAAAGTCATCAGAATACTGTTTTTCTCACACTACATGACTACATGTCTGGGGTACCACTAAGTGCTGTTGTAAAAACATTACGCAATGGATTGGTCACACATTACGCCACATTTCAATAGGAAAAATTGCCTGTTTCTAGCAAATCATGCCACATAAGGGATGCTAACAGGATATTACCCAAACTTAAAAGCGTACAGACCTGTTTAAAGATGTTTTTCTTTACTTCTTCATGTTCTCTGTATGAAGAAACATTAGTTAAAATCAGCATGAGAACGGAAAAAGTTCTCAGGCATATCAAATAGGCATAACACTAAACAATTCTACATTAGATCAACAAACCTATTTATAGCTACAGTTGTGTGAAAAAGTTAGGTTAGGATACCCTATTGAATCCCATGGTTTTCTGTATCAGGACATAAAACATTAGCTGGTCCTTGGCAGGTCTTAAAGGAGAAATCCACTTCCAGAACAGCAATTTACAAATAATTTACTCACCCCTTTGTCATCCATGATGTTCATGTCTTTCTTTCTTCAGTCGTAAAGAAATTATGTTTTTTAAGGAAAAGATTTCAGCATTTTTCTCCATATAATGGATTGATATGGTGCCCCGAGTTTGAACTTCCAAAATGTAGTTTAAATGTGGCTTCAAACGATCCCAGATGCAGTTGTAAACAATCCCAGCAGAGAAAAAAGGGTCTTATCTAGTGAAATGATCGGTTATTTTCATAAAAATAATACAATTTATATACTTTTTAATGACGAACACTCGTCTTCTCTTACTCTGCCTAGACTGTTTTTGTTCCAGTTTATGACAGTTAGGGTATGTTGAAAAACTCCCATCTCATGTTCCACTTCAACTTCAAGATTTTTTTTAATGAAAATAACAGATCATTTCGCTAGATAAGACCCTTCTTCCTTGGCTGGGATCATTGACAACTGCATTTGGGATCGTTTGAAGCTGCATTTAAACTGTATTTTGGAAGTTCAGACTCGGGGCACCATATCAGTCCATTATATGGAGAAACATCCTGAAATGTTTTCCTCACAAAACATAATTTCTTTGCGACTGAAGGAAGAAAGACATGAACATCTTGGATGACAAGAGAGTGAGTACATTATATGTGAATCTTTGTTTTGGAAGTGGATTTCTCCCTAAAATATGGAAAATAAGACCTCAGATGAGTAACAACACATGACATATTACACTGTGTCATTATTTATTCACCAAAATAGATGAGTAAAGTTTGAGAACAAACTTTAAGTTCGCTTGAGAAAGCCTAGCCTGAAAGTACTTTAACAAGAAATGAACAAATAAATGATGATTGCTCTGACTCAAGCTTTGCTAATGGAAACAGCACATGCTTTGCTAATCTACTGTAGCATTGAATAGTTAGACTTTGAAAACAACAAGGAGAACCCAACAAGAGTGAACTTGTTGGTACTTTTTCTTATTACAGTTGAATGCAGCTCTGCAATATTTCCTTTCCTTTTAAATTTTGTGCGCCACTTCCCGTCATGCCTGACAATGTTGTTCAGCTGTGATATATTCACAATACAGCACAGCCTCAAGTACCTTATTGCTTTTATAAAACGGTCACCACAATATAAAAACAATATTAAACAACAACAAAAAAAAGTTGAAATGCTACTTTAAATTTTTGAAGAAATTTCGTTAAATGCGTTTCTTCTGCTAAAAAAAATAGTTTTCCATCCTTTAGTTTTAAAACAGACTGATTCTCAGCACAGCTTGAGTTTGCAAGCATCGTTACAGTGTAAACTGATGAACATATGGACATACAGAATCATACCTGAAACAGAAAACTAATAAATACAGTAATATTCCCTCCTCACTTTGGAAACTGTGGGTTTCCACACAGACATGCACACACATCAACATATCTCCGCATGAGAAGAGTTTGACGGGGGAAGATGAAAGATGCACCATAACGCCAGCAGGGGTCACTCATATTTCATTAAATAAATAACAAGCTGTTCTGCTGAAATACATAATACAATACATAATTTTGCTATATTATTGTTAATGTTGCTAAGTATGGTTGCTAAGCATGTTGCTCAGTGATACACGGAATTGTTGGGTGAATAGATCATAGCTGTGCTTGAATAAAACACAGCTGCTGACCAATCAGAATCTAACCATTTTATAAATCTGTGTGCAGCACACTTTCAATATCATTATGTCGCTGAATTGCATTAATTGCAAGCAAATGTTTAACAAATCTAAAAAGTAATTTGCATTCAAATACATTTCAATTAGACTGCAAAAAATATTGCTTTTTAGTTAGGTGAATGAGTCAAATGAGAGTTAGAAGAACTTCAACGAACCAAACTAAAAAAAAAAAAACATTTAGCCAACTCAACTTTTTGTTTAATGCACATGTCAAAAATAGTCATGATGGCGTATGTAATGATGGGTCGACAGAGCTGGGATCCATTTGCAGCATTTATTAAAGAGCGTGGTCAAACAAGCAGGGTCGGTACACAGATAGCAGAGCAAACGTAGGCAAAGACAATACTCAAAGTCGTGAAGCAGGCAGAAGGTCAGGGCAGGCAGCAGACAGGGTAACAGTAATCCGTATAACACAGCAGAGGGTAACAAAGGCAGGCAGCAGGGTTCAGATAACGAGAAACAGTCTAGTAGTAGTCCACAATAATCCAACACAATAATGAACCCTCAGAAATGTCAGCCAGGGCAAAACAAGACTTCGCAATGAGGAAGCGAAACCCGGAAGTATTTATAGGAGCTAGACAGGAAGTGATTGTCCAAGGGGTCAGAGTCAGGTACGGGGCTGATGGGAGATGGAGTGAACGAAGGGAACTAGTATTCCGGTGATGGCGGCCTCTGGTGGCGATCGGGGGGAACCACAGAGGACGGGATCGTTACAGCGTACTACTTCACCAGAGTTTAAAAAATGTGAAAGGTCCACCATGTTTCTGTAATCACGATGCATGAGGGTACTTGGATTACACTTTACGTACTGTAAATAATTAGGCAAATAAGTATATCTTGATAAGCTTCCTTTATTGTTAATTTAGGCTTTGCATTTGTGCAGCTTTCACCGTAATCAAGCAGTTCTTGCAATATGGACTCAGGAGGTGAATTAATCATATCCTATAATATATCTATGACTGAATTATAATAATTTCTCATATCGGAATGTGATTGCGTGTGTAGATGCATCTGAGGAATTTGGCTGTTGAAAATACAATATTTTAACTAAAATATTTAAAGTTCCATTTTAATGTTGTTGTAATATTTAATCTATATAACTGGTATTATGACCCCCAGTAACAATCAATATATCAGCCACTTCTATAAATAATGTTTTTAATTTTGTTTTGTATTTGAAGAGTGAGATGTTCAGTTAGTATCTGTTTATGCTTATTTTAAGGTCTAATTCTCGGGAATTAACAAACCATTTACTATGAGTTTTGCCTTAATAAACTCTCAATTTGCTGCTTATTAATAGTTAGTAAGGTCATTGTTAAGTTTAGGTATTGGGTAAGATTAGGGATGCAGAATAGGGTCACGCAGAATATGTGCTTTATAAGTACTAATAAACAGCCAATATGCTAGTAATACGCATGCTAGCAGCTATTAACAGTGTGAATTGATCCCTATACTAAAGTGTTACCATAATATGTAATATCTTTGTACTTATCTGGAAATTTTCATTCATTTTGCAGGTTACAGTGTGGAATCACAGACCCATATTGAAGAAGTGATGTTAGAAATTTTTTGAACGAATTGTTGCCCAGCTAACTCACTCTTGTCAGGCATTACAAGCTAAAACTGCCATTAAGTGATTAACTATCCCTGTGGCTTTTAAATGCTTTGAATCTTCTCCATTAGCAAGATGTCTGGAATCTGAGGGTGCAAAAAATCTAAATATTGAGAAAATCACCTTTAAAGTTGTCCAAATGAAGTACTTATTAAAGCATATTACTAATCAAAAATTAAGTTTTTATATATGGAACATGAATTTTAGTTAATTTCCTAATGATTTTTGCCATAAAAGAAAAATCAATAATTTTGACCCATACAATGTATTTTTGGCTACTGCTACAAATAAACCTCAGCGACTTAAGACTGGTTTTGTGGTCCAGGGTCACAAATTTGATTTAAACAATAGGCCTACATAATATTCACTTATGCTGTTCATAGGGGATGTACTGTATTAGCCCTACAGTTACAGCATGAAATATTATTTAAACCTATTACTATTACCATTTTTATATAACTTTTTTTTTTGTCACAATTCTGACTTTTTTTTTCTTCGCAAATGCAAGTTTATGTCTCCCAATTCTAACTTTATAACTCAATTTAACTTAGTTTGTCAGTTCTGAGGGAAAAAAGCCAGAAGTGAGGGAAATGAAGTCCTATTCTAAGCTGAGGGGAAAAGAGAGAATGACGAGTTGTTTTTCCTTATTAGAATTGTGAGATATAATATCAGAATTGCAAGAATAAAGTCAGAATTTTGAAATATAACATCAAATTGACTTTTTTATTCTTTTATTCCATGGCTCCGTAGACTGCCTCTTGAAAACCATAATTTTCTGCCACCTGGCTCCTCTCGCTAAAAAACTGCAATTTTTGTTGAATAACAGTGTTCATCGCTGAGTGACAAGTTCTTGTAATATGCAAAGAACTTCTTGAAAATGACATCTAATCAATATAATCTATAATCTTTTTAAATCTAAATATTTTGTACCATATCCGTATAATTCACTACATCCTGAACATTTAATTTGTCAGAAATATCACACAAAAAGTTTAACTAAATTTAATATAATTTTAAACTGTAATATATTTGAAACTATATATATATATAATATTAACACTTAAGTGTATTAACTGACATTAAAGTATATTTTAGTTCACATTAATTGTTTGTCAGTACATTGAGCAGTGCACTTTTGATCATACTTTAAATATTTTAGACACTAGAAGCAATTATGAAAGTACATATAAAGATGTACTAAAGTCCAACATAAGTGGTTTAAAAAAAAATTTATGACAATTGTTGACTGCTCACAAATCTCCTGGTTTTTTTTTTTAAAATAGATTAAACTTTTGAAACAGACTACTATTTTTCATTCATTCATTCATTCATTCATTCATTCACAAAAAACAATAGCTGCTTTTTCCTGCATGTTTATTTAAGTTTCATTTACATTTGAATGCTCTGAGCCAGTAAAAATTAGCTAAAATGTGGCAAATGATTTGTAAAATATGCTCATCATGTCATGGGTAATACAAGACAATTAACAATACAAATTTAAACAAATGCAGATGAAATTCCAAACATACTTTCAGGAGGAGACTAATGATTCAGTCCTGTATATAAGCAAAAGTCATTGCGTTGTTTGCGCGACAAATCTTCTGCCATCCCTTCTCCTCCACTATTTCCTTCATTTTTCCTTCACACTGTACAATCACGGGCGGTTCTCACTTGTAGCTCAAGCAGAGCCTTGGGTTTGAACCTCTTTCAAGGACAGCAAGCCAGGTTAATTTACCATTATCAAGCATGACTGAATGGGTAGGCGAACTTGTGAAACAATGATTATTTGGAGAAAGTGTACTAGTTAGACATTAATCTGGAAAATTGTTATCTTTTATGTGTAAGAACATTTGTCTTGGAACATTTGTCAGATTTCTACAAAAACCAACTTGCACCTCTGGTCTTATGTATAGCAACACTGTACATTATATTGTTTGGCTCAGTTCAAGATCTTAGAAATATAAGTTTTGTTTTCTTTTTCTGCATCATTCAAGTTCACAGACACATATATGGGATTATGCACTGATTGATATTATATCTCTAGCTTCCTTGATTGCCTTTTCTTTAGTATCGACTCTCTTGTTTCTTTGATTCCCTGCAAGACATTGCAAAGATCTGTATGCATTTTCCTCATTTGTATGATGGAGTTGAGTGTACTGGATTTGACCTTTTTTGGATCGTCTATATTCCCCTGTCTCATCTGATGAATTTCTCTGGAATCTTTCGCTATGAAGGCAATGTCAGCTACAAGTAAAACTCCACTCAACACTCCTGAAGTTGCTGCTGCTGCTTTTCCAAATTTGGCAGCCTGAGTACCAATTCTACCAATATTTGCCAGCAGATTTACGACTTCTGCAGCACATACTAATGAACTTCTTCCTACTCTCCAAGATATTTGTATATTATCAAGTGTTGAATAACTAACAAAATCTTGGAACTTTGTGATTTCTCTCAGAAACCTCAGTGTTTTTGGTGAATTGAAAATCAGAGCATCTCCATCTTTGTATTTTTTATCAAGATTTTCAAGGCTCTCACGCAGTGATTTTTGTTTTACTGTATCTGTAATGTTGGATGCAGCACCTGTTATACCACCTGCAACACTGACTCCAATCCCAACTCCTGTTACAATCAGAGATGCTCCAAGAGTAAACGGTGCCAGAATTGCACCAACGATTGCAGTGATTCCTCCAGCTGCTCCAATCACTGAACCTGTCAGACTGCCTATAGTGCATTTTCGATGAATCTCCTCTAGTGAATCTGTAATGTTTTTCCACTCACTAAGAAACTCCTCAGAATCTTTGTAGGCCTCATTAAAGTTTTCAGTGGACTTCATGAATCTTTCTTCAAGTGTATCTGGAACTCTCTTGTTTCTCTTTACTGCATTTTTCAGGAATGGTTTTGTTAGAATCTCTGCAGCTGAAGGTCTTAATTTAGGATCACAGCTGAGCATTTGTTTGATTAATTTCCTTAGATTCTCTGAGTACTTTTCTGAGATGTGAGTTAGGTTTTCTTTCTTGCTGAGAGCATCGGCACATGTCACATCTGGCTGTGGAGAAAAAGAAACTAAAGGTGACATATCGTGAAAATCTGACTTTTTCCATGTTTAAGTGCTATAATTGGGTACCTAGTGCATCTACCAACCCAGAAAATGTGAAAAAAGGACAAACCAGTAAATTTTAGTAAATCTCTTTTTGCAAGCATGTGAAAAAAAAACAAGCACATCAGATTTCACTCCTGCTGTGACATTGTAAGGAGATCTTATTATGGTGTTACTGTCTGTTATTCTGCATGTTTTCACCCACTGTGCCGTCATTTTGTTTTTACAAGTGACAGTGGTGTTCCAGTTCTAACGCCATGGCAGAAGTTTGAACAAAGCATGCTAACTGTTCTGTCTTTGTCTGCACAGACGAGCACAGAACACTGTTTAGAGTCCAAGCCTCAAAGGAGACGAGAGAATGGTGGATTTACACACTGCTGCCACACAGATCTAAAATACCAAGGGGGGGGGGAGACACTCCAAAAAGCAAGTTTTGGAGACACTTTACAGCACGGTTTAAATCATTAATGTTAGTTAACCCTTTAACTGTCACAATCCACCCTGTGGATAAATCCTAATCTAATCATGACAAACTATACATCGTTGGAAAGGTCTAAGACTCCTAAATAGATATTTTACCATATTTTTGTGTTCGAAATTATGTAGGAAAAGTAAAAGATTAATATATGCCAAGAGTGCCACTTAAAAAATCTACATCATAACATGAGTTCTGACCTTTGTCACAAAAGACTTTCTTCATAGCCTTTTTCCTTATCACGCTTTAGATAGCATAAGAAATTATATGTCAGCTCAAAACTTAAAATCTCAAAATTCATCCTCTGAAAGGCATTTTAAAATCAGACATTGCATTACCATGGATAGTGCATTTTTATGTCCGTATTCAAAAATGAGAGTGACAGTTAAAGGGTTAATACATTAGGTATCATGAGTGAACAATTAAAAAAAATAAAAAATTACAGCTTTTATAAATATATGCTAGTGCTAATTTATAGATATACAATTGTTAATTGTTAATATATGATACATTAATATATTGACTGTTAATCTATACTTGGAATGTTTAAAATAAACTTATATACAGTATGTATTAGCATGGTATAGTAAAAGAGTTAACTTTTTGAAAAAAAAAAAAATATGAACATGACTTTATTAAAAATGCTAAACTTACTTGCAACATAATATACTTTAAATGGGAATGAACAAAATATGCTGTGTAGAATCAGCCTGCTCTCATTGTTTACATGTACATATTAGTATCCAAGGTGAAAAAAGTCCTCTTTCATAATGTATTTAAAGTGCTCTATTTTCACACACTAACTGTACACTTAATATACAAAAAAAATTCTTTAGTACTTCTTAAGATAATCTTAAGAACATCTAAGTGTACTCAACTGTGCTATTTTGACACAAAAATGTGCTTTTAACATACTACGTATTAGAAATGCATTTAGTTACCACTTGAAGTACACTTGAACCCATCTTTCATACACTAGTGTGTTCAGGTGTACTACAAGTGGTAACTAAATGCATTTAAAAATACATTTGCAAACCTGTCATAAAGCTTCTTGAAGTAAAGTGGCAATTTCACTGAAACATGGCTAAACGACAACATCCCCGACTCTGCTATTCAGCTGCATGGGCTAACCTGCTACCAACCAGACAGAGATTCATCACTGTGGGGGAAGACTGTGTGTTTATTTCAACAAGGGAAGGTGTAACAATGCTGTGGCAGTGACAAAACACTGTTCATCGCTGGTGGAGTTTGTTTCGCAAGCTTTACAGTTCCATCAGCGAACAACAAGCAAATAACACCTATGGCTTTTTCATCATTGCCGGCGACTTCAACCACGCAAACTTAAAAACTGTTTTGCCAAAGTTCAACCAACATGTGAACTTTGCAACAAGGGGAAACAACACTCTGGACTTGGTTTACACAACAAAAAAGAACGCATACAAAGCTGAACCCCGCCTTCATCTCAGATACTCAGACCACATCTCTGTTATGCTAATCCCAGCATACAGACGATGTCTGAAACTTGCCAAACCAAAAACTCATCACAACTTGGCCAGATGATGCCACCTCAACACTACAGGACTGCTTTAAGTACACAGACTGGAACATGTTCAGAGAGACGGCCACCTACAACAACCACACAGACCTGCACGAGTACACTGAAACTGTGACTGCTTGCATCAAAAAGTGCACTGATGATGTGACAGTCACCAAGACCATCACCACACGTGCAAACCAGAAGCCAAGCCGTGGATGACAGCAGAAGATCGTGGGCTGCTTAAGACGAGATGATGCATTCAGATCAGGAGACAAAGCAGCCCTAAAAACAGCAAGAACCAATCTGTCCCGTGGCATCAAGAAAGCAAAACCCTTGTATGCGCAAAAAAAAAATCACTTTACTGACAGCAAAGACACACGGGTCCTGACAACATACCTGGCCGTGTACTGAGAGACTGTGCTGCACAGCTGACGGATGTCCTAACAGATATCTTCAACAGCTCACTGAGCCAGGCAGTCGTCCCCACGTGTCTCAAATCCACCTCCATAATTCTAGTACCAAAGTCTTCTGTGTCCTGTCTGAATGACTACCGTCCCATAGCACTGACTCCAATCATGATGAAGTGCTTTGAGAGGTTAGTCATGCACCACATAAAATCCAATCTTCCCAACACACTTGATCCGCTCCAATTTGCATACTCTCATGTTAGAATGCTGTTCATTGACTTCAGCTCAGCATTTAATACAATAATCTCACAACAGCTCACAAACAAACTAAACCTTCTGGGTCTAAACACCTCCCTTTGCAATTGGATCTTGGACTTTTTAAATGGAAGACCTCAGTCAGTCCGTTTCATCCATCCTGGGTGTGCACATCACAGAGAATCTCACCTAGACCACCAACACTACATCACTCTCCACTTCCTGCGCCGACTTAGTCTCCCTCCACCCATCCTCACCACATTCTACAGGGGCACCATTGAGAGTGTGCTGACCAGCTGCATCACTGTCTGGTACGGGAACTGCAGTGCTGCTGACCGCAAGACCCTACAACGGACAGTGAACACAGACGCAAAGATCATCGGTGCCCCTCTCCCCTCCATTCTGGACATCTTCCTTGCACAATGCTCCGGTAAAGCCACCAGTATTGTGAAGGACCCCACCCATTCCTCCCATCATCTCTTCCAGCTCCTGCCATCAGGAAGACGCTACAGGAGCATCAGTTCCCGCTCTGCAAGACTGCTCAACAGCTTTTTCCCCCAGGCTATGAGAGCCCTCAATTCCAACCACCTCACCCCCCTCTGAAACCTTATCCACAATGTAAACTGTTGAAAAACTCAAAACACTGTGCAATTCTGGGTGTGCTGCACACAGGTGAGTGGGCTGGACAAACCACCTGTAGTAACGCACTCTTTTCTCTCTAACCCTAGGGTGACCACCTGTCCCACTTTGCGTTGTACCGCCCAGCATTTTCACCCCTTGTCCCGCAAGTCACATATTGAGAAAATGTCCTGCATTTTCATCAGTCTGTTGGTTTTAAATGATCATATTAAGAAAACGTCTTTGCGTTCTTTTGTCTTTTTAAGAAATCTTTTGTGGACCTCATCAAGTGATCTAGGACCACTGACGGAAATGGTCGAGCACACACGGAAAAACAAGATAGTCTCCATTAATTTTAGTTTAAAAAAAAAATCAATGCAGCTTTCAGACGCGACTTTATTCTTATTTTAATAGTTCGTTTGAGGCTGTTTCTATGGCATTGTTTTAATGACGTGTCTAGAGCATATTGTAATGCAGGGAGCATCAAAATGCGCAAGCAAAAATCCCTTCTCTCGCAGGTGGATTCTCTTCACTCATAAAAAAGACGTGCTTTCTCTCGCTTGCATGTGCACGCTCAGAAACACAGATTAGCGTATATGACATGTATTAACAAATGTAATCATTATTAAATAGTATAACAGTAGAAAATGTATCAGTCTCACACGTGTCCCGCATTGTCCCGCAAAATTACATCTTTGTCCCGCAACAGCCCTATTGCCAGGTGGTCGCTCTATGCACCAGGCACTTTCCTATAAACACTACATGTCAAACAATGATATCACTACACTTTTTAACAACTTTGTTTGAATGTTTTGATACAACATAACACTAAGTAATTTGTGTCAACACATATTGAAACATTCAAATAAAAAGTTATTGTGTAAATACATATTTCTGATTATTGCCTTTCATTCTCTTAAGTTAATATTTTTTGTAGTCACAGTCTCATTTGCGGATCCTTCATGTCAGACACCACCTGTTTTGACTAGCATACAACTTGGATAATATTCCTAAATGTTTTGCACCTACAGCACACATTACATACATTGATGCACAAACGCGGATATGTCCTACATGTCTAAAGTATAAAGAATGAATAAACAGTCTTACAAACTCACTTAAAAAATAATCTGCAAGCACAATAAACTGTAGTGAAATTTATTTACATCTCTCGACAGAAAGATAATCTGTCGATAATCTGGTAAATCTTTCCCAGTATCATCAACTCACTTGCTCACTCTTGCTCGGTAATCTTCGGCAAACTTTAACAATTGGTTGAACCAGCTCATTCGGTTCTTTTCGAGTCAGACGTGCTACTTCAACTGTTCGTGCTACGTCATCAACCTGAAACTAAAGTTCTATTTGATTCGATTTTGTGAACCAGCTCGACCGGTTACTTCCTGAGAATCATCTCAAAAGAACGATTAGTTCATGAACCGAACATCACTACTCTCACATGTTGATCCAGCTCTCCTTTATTTTTATTTATTTCTTCACCTCACATTACAGAATAGCAGCTACATTTTTCTAGCCGTTTCTTTCCCAGTTACTACTCATTTCAGACTGTGCTTCTGTGCTGTGCTTTTTAGACTATCAAGCTAACTGAAATAGACCAAACAGTAAGATTTTGTGTGCATTAATTTAAGAGTGTTTGCGAAGAAAAATGAACAGAAATACTCACCCACACATCCAGCATGCAGAGATTATGGAGCAAAAATCCCAATGACCAGATGTCACTAAAAAAAAAACGTTGATGCATGAAATTTCAAAAGTTCAGTACTAACATAGAGATCTGCAACTGATTTAGCATATTCATGACCTATAACAAAGAAACATGTAATATCAATGTAAACACAAACAATCAGAAATATCCTATTGGTATTAACCCTTTTTTTGTTGGCTGAAATTCCACTTTAATTTTTTCAGCTGGAAAAAGCAGGATTCATGTCAATTTATCCAGTTTCATTAAACAAGTTTACCAAATAAGCCAGGCTTATTTCAGTTAGTCTGACTTATTTTGAGCCAAATCAAGTGACAATAAATCAGACTAACTGAAATAAGCCTGGCTTTTTTATGAAACACCTGCTCTGGTTTAATAACCATTTAACATGTTAACTGTCAGTTCCACTTTTTGAGCATAGACCTGAAAATTATATTTCCTACTTAAAATGTCCAAACTCTTGAATGATTTAAATCATATACTTAAGTTTGGTCTTTTTTTTAAAGAAGACACTTGGCATCATTGTAGAACAAATACATATATAAAAATGAAACAAATAATTTTCCATAATTCCTTTTCTAATTTTAGAAAAACATATATATTTTATAAAACATTTTGAACTGTTAAATAATAAAAACTTAAAATCTGAACAAGTATTGTTCCAAATTTGAGGTTGATATCTTACAAAATGAGCTTTCAATTAGAATTTGTTTGGGCACAGTACCAAACGTTTCCACTAGATGCCTACCAAGCTGGTTACACTTTATTTTGATAGTCCACTTTAGACATTTTACTAACTATAAGTTGCTTTGCATCTACATGTCAACTAATTCTTATGAATTTGCAACTACATGTCTACTAACTCTCAGAGCAGACTGTTAGGTTAGGGTTAGGGTTAGTAGAATAAGTTGACATATACTTGCAAAGTTTAGAAGAGTGTTAGAAGGTATTAAGCAGACAGTCTACTAACACTCTAATGATTAGCTGACATGCAGTTGCAAAGTTACTTACTGTTAGTAGAATGTCTAAAGTGGACTATCAAAATAAAGTCTTACCAACCCCATTAGTGGCTATATAAGGGTGCCCCCATTTCCATATATGGTTTGAGTGAGTTGAACCATATTTTACAATATTTATAAAGTAGGCATCACATTTAGAAGTATTATGGGCAGTTTGACAGCATTTCATTTGAATTAAACCTATAACAAACACAAAAGACATGTGACGAGAACCCTGCATGTGCATTATAGTTCATTCTATATCACTAACGCAGAATCTCTCAGTTTTCTTTATACTCAAAACACTTTTGGACACTTTTGAAAATTTGCTTTTGAATGATACATATATTTTCAAGGTTACTATAGGTTATATGCTATTCATTGTTGTGCCAACCAACAAATGCTGGTCGATAAAGACATTTTTTTAATTACAGTGTTTACCTTTTCAATCCTTTTGAATCCTTTTCGAAGCATCCAAAAACTTCTATATTGACAAAGCCATGTTCAGTCAGGAAAACATTCTACAATGACAACAGCAAACTCTTAAGTCATACATAGTTGATTAAAGATGAGATGGTTTATTGTGCTTTTTCAGAGCATACCTGTGGTTGTATATTTCTGTGACGCACATTGTTTTCATACAGATACTGCAGAGCCAGACAAATCTGAACCATCCACTCTAGAATCTACACACAGATGATAGACATGACACAGATTTTTTTTTCTCACACTTATCACTTATTCCTCTAAAAGACCTTTCATCTGTAGTGCACAGGCTGCCAAAACACTGTCCCCATACTTTGGTCTTGGCTCACTACTTCATTTGGGGTGGGGCTACCAGTCTACATATTTCTAAAAAACTGGAAATACTGCAAATATTCTTCTCTATGCATTAATAATTATTTTAAATTCCATTCATTTATTATGACAACTACTGTGTAATTCTGTATTGCAGCAATTAATCATACCCCAGGTCAGCTGGGCACCTTTATAGAGGAGCTATGCACTATACAAAATCGAAAAGATGTCTGATTCGTGAACAATTCTTTGCAATGAACCGGTTAAATCAGTTCACAAATCAGACTAAACGATTCATTCATGAATTGGACTGATTACATGCGTGACTTTGTGTGGCAGGAAAAGTTAAGCTACTATAATCCTGAATTTTAGTACTGATTATTGTAAAAGAGAACCATGTGTATAGGCCATGATGGTCAGTTATTTGCAAACTAAATCTGACTTATTCTTTTTCTTGACTTGTATAAATAAACCTGAGGATTATAAACACCAGTCAAACACAGTCATGTTGGCTTTTCTAACCAGCATATTTACTCACAGCACAGGCAGCTTTACTATTAGTTATGTATCAGAGTATTATAAACATTCAAATTTTGTCTCACCTGTTCTTCTTCAAAAATCCCTTTCTCTTTCTGTGTTTTCATCCTCTCATAAAGATCTCCTCCTTCACAGTACTCCATCACAATATAAAAGACTCCAGCCTCTTTATCTACATAAAGATATATTGAGCCAGATGATAATATAACTAATAATAATTATATTTACAGGTGTAATGGCTTTATTTCACAGTCAACAGCTTAACACAGATGTTGACTGTGAAATAAAGATGACATAAATAAAGACACTTCTTCAGTCTCTAAATTATGTGGGTTTTTTGTTAGTTGTTCTCTATAATTTTGTAATTAGGGCCTGAGCACTGCAGTGCAACTCCTAGCAACATATTAAAAAGCATTAGCAAGTGTTAAATAGGCTAGCAACATGTTAGAATCATGCTAGCAACATTTAGCTAAGAGCTAAAACATGCTAATAATACAATGAAACAGAAATGAAAAATTACTGTAACTCAGGCATGCAGTGTCCAATCTGGCCAAAACTTAACATGTTTGATAAGAGTCCTGGCCTGAACACATTTACGTGCCAATATTCAGTTATAGTCATAGCGCCACCTACTGTTAATGGAAAGTGACGTTTAACACTGTGATACACTATTAGCAACACACTACAATAAGCCATTGAGTGCTAAACTTGCTAAAACATGCTCAAACATGCTAGAAACACTTACTAAGTGCTAAAGCATGTTGTTAAAGCCATGAAACAGGAAGTTGTTGTAATTCATGCAAACAATGTCCAATCTGCCCCAAACTTCACATTTGATAAGAGTCCTGACCTGAAGATATCTACATGCCCATCCCTGGTGAAATAAACAGCATATGCTGGTAGGTATGTTTTGATGCTGGGATGCTGGGATGCTGGTTAGGTATGTTTTGATGCTGGTTCTTTGCTGGTTTATGCTGGTCATGTTGCTGGTCAAGGACCAGCATAAACCAACTAAGGACCTGCTTAAACCAGCATCAAATCATACCTACCAGCATATGCTGTTTTTTTCACCAGGGCTATTCAGTTATAGTCATAGCGCCACCTCCTGGCAACCGGAAGTGACATGTTTAACACTGTGGTGGACTATTAAAAGCACAGCAAAATATGCCATTTTGTGCTAAACATGCTAGAAACATGCTAGCAGCACTTACTAAGTGCTAATGCATGCTATTAATGCCATGAAAGAGGAATTTGTTGCAACTCATGCATACAGTGTCCAATCTGCCCCAAACTTCCCTTGTTCGATAAGAGTCCTGACCTGAACACATGTAACGGCCAATATTCAGTTACAATCATAGCGCCACCTGCTGGCAACACTAAATGACTTATTTTACACTAACTCAAACATGTAATGCAATTTGCCCCAAACTTCACGTTTGATAAGAGTACTGGCCTGAACATGTCTTAAGGCTAATATTCAGTTTCAATCATAGTGCCAACTGCTGGCAAAAGGATGTAACTT